>CAVNYN010270800.1:0-10754 GCA_963692815.1 Nyctanthes arbor-tristis | reverse complement strand
TCCGTTTTGCTGTTGATTTCCATCTCCACTGGTTTGAACTTTACTTCAATTACTTAGTGTCTGAACCAAAAGTTATAATGTATTATTTCAGATGATCTAACTTGCTATGCATATTTCATCATGTAATTAATTTCATTTTTCTCCATTACAAGCAGAGATGGGAGGAAGTCCTCTAGTAACGGCTAACATAGAATGTGACCTCCCTACTTGTAGCAGCATCTGCACATCTGCGGGTTACGATCTGGGATGCTGTATGGTGATCAAGGATTGCCAATGGTGTCAATGTGTTAACGGAGAAAAATGTCCATGTAAGTAATAATCTAATGTGTTATTTTCAAAATAATAATAATTATATATTAAGTAAATGTCTTCTAGACCCATGCTTCTGATTCTATAAGGATCTAACTGATGATTGTGGCTTAATAAAGAAAGACTACGTACGCTCTTATTGTCACCCGACAGCATCGAGTTTCTCCACACATCCATGAGATTTGTTCCTTATGAAATCATTTCAGACTGGCAAGATCAAATTACTTTTGCTCTAACTGGATGCTGGATTTGGTTTCGTTGCAGACGCGTTCACTGCTAAACTTGGGGAGATGAATATGATGATAGAAGGCAAAGATCATGACAAAGTGGCTCTCATCAAACAGATAGTTGCCTGATGATCATCTCACATGGAGATCTGAAATAAATGATGTGTTTCTACGTTGTGGCTTTGAAAATAAACTTGTAGATCTCTTCCCGGAGACTACATTCCAAATGTGTTAATTTGCCGAGTGCAGGTCGTGTCTGTTGTATATGCATGTTTTGTGTGTTTTAAATAAAATTTGGAATGAATTAATAATTTGTTTTTGCTTTTTACCTCCCAATAATAAGTTATTAATCCAGAGTTAATAAGTTATATGTGAAAGGACCCCATCTCTTATTTGACCAATCAAAACAAACAAGGGTTATTTTCACTCTTCGGCCCTAACCTTTCAATTTATATCAATTTTGTCTCCATTCTTTTTTAGGCCTGCTAGGTCCCCAACCTTTTATTTATTATCACATTAAGTCCCCAATGTCACTTTTCGTCCCCAACTTTTCAATTTTCACTATTAGCCATTATCCAAATAACTATTATGCCCTTGCTTCTTTATTTCTACTATAGGTCCCCAACCGTTCTATTTTTATACTCCCTCCTTCCCATAAAAATAAGTCAGGTTGCTTCTTACGCGGTGCTTAAGAAAAGTGATTTAATGTGGTTGAAAATGCAAAATTCATACTAAACAGTCTAATATACCCCTATTAAAAACTAGTTATATTTAATGCATTAATAATTAACTAGTTGTTTGACTAAGAGTATATTTGAAAGAACAATTAATTATTCAATATCGTTTATGTAAATAGACTATAATATGGGACAAATAAAAATGACAACTGGGACTATCTTTATGGGACGGAGGGAGTACGATTTTGTTCACATTATTTTTTTAGGTATATAGAACCTCTAACCTTTTATTTGTTGTCGCATTACATCGCTAATAATATCTTCCAACCTCAACCTTTCAACTATTAATTTTAATTCCTATTAAAATTACTATTATACCTTTAATTATTTAAATTGAAAATAAAGAATTATATAAAATAAGAACTCTACACATTTTAGCCCGTAAGTGATAACAAAAAATTCGATCTGCACCAAACTTGATAGATACCTAATTTGTGTAAAAAAAGTTTCTGATCTGAGAGTCAATATAACAGATTGGATCGGATTTTTTGATTCATTACATATCACATAGCAGATATGGATAAGGTTGGATAAAAAATTACAAAAATGAAACTGAACCTTAATGTGCTAATTCTAAATTTTTTGTGGATCCACAATTGGTAGATCAGATCTTATTAAGACAGATAACAAATCGAGGGCAAATTAAGGTGAAAATCACAAGAAGAGACAAGAAATGAGATTAGAATAAAGTATCATGACTATGTTTATTTTTAATAAATCAAAAATCAATTTTTAAGGTGGATCTATCCAATTCGTATCCGTCATGTGATTTATTGTAGATCAAGAAATCAGATTGTATTCGTCATGCTGATATTTAGATCGACAAATTTCTTTGATGCGAATTTGATTTCTATCAAGACCGTTATAGATCGATTGTTTTATTATCATTATTTCCAATTCCTATTGTTGCTATTTCATTGTGTTGGAGTGAGTTAGATGTAATTAACCCTATTTTATATTATTCTTTATTTTTTAATAATTAATAGTATTAATAGTAAAAATTAAAATATTATGTATGAAAAGTGTTAATGAGAATATAACACGACAAAATATGAAAGATTGGAGCTCTTATACGTCAAAAAAATAATGGAGACAAAATCGTATAAAAATCAAAAGGTTGGGGACCTATAGTGAAAATAAAGAAACAAGGGCATAATAGTCATTTGGATAAAGGCTAATAGTGAAAATTGAAAAGTTGGGGATGAAAAGTGACATTGAGGACCTAATGCGATGATAAATGAAAGATTGAGGACTTAGCGGGCTCAAAAAAAGAATGAGGACAAAATTGATTACAAAATTGAAAGGTTGGGGACCAAGATTGAAAATAACTCTTAAAACAAAAATTTTTCGGCTTACATCAGCACAAGTACCCGCATGACCTGCTGTCAGGCACAATAGGCATGCCAACAATGAAAGAAGCCTTTATTTCCATCGGAGAAGATGAGTTTATGAAATGGCAAAATAGTTTAATTTTATATAAGTTGCATCAATTCTTGTCGTTCTTATAGACAAAAACTACTGGAAACTATTGCCATAAAATTTTGGGTTAGGCAATATTCCATGGCATGGGGGTGCCCTGCTAGTTACCCACACTTCTTACCCTACATATAAGCGATTTTTTTTCTTAAAAAAAAAAAAAAAAGTCAAAACCTAACATGTGTTGCACAAAATTTTGAATCCAATTTCTTAGCCTGCTTGACATTATGTTAAAATTTGGAGATCGATCTTATATAAATAGCCAACTAATTGTCGAACTGGCCTTATATTTCAATTTAGTTCAAGATCGGAAGATCTCTTAACATGTGTACTGCAAGATGCTTGCTAGAATTGAAGTAAACCAATCTTAATATTTGTATGTTCATTTTGAATTTTATAATTGGATCAGTTTGCTCATTAGAACTTAATAGGATATATGGATAGAATCTTATGGCGCCATCCACTAACATAGAAGCGGTCCTGACAACTGACATCCCCCAATTGGGAGGTCAGTCAAATGTTCTATTATTGGCTCATTTATAAAGTATGGCTGATAGGTGAGGTGATAAGGTGCTATCTGGGTGGTGCTTGAAAATTTTTACTCTTTTACAAACCTTCGCAGAGTACATGGACAGATAATGAAAGATAAAATTAATGAACATGGGCAGCTAATGGAAGATAAAATTAATCTATTTGTACATAAACACCTTATATATACATAATTTGTATACTCCCCATGTCTTTATTTATTTAAATATCACTGGCCCTATCTTCTTTGAAGTGACAAATTTTGTAAGTGTGTGTAAATTTAAAGGTGTATATATATACAAATTTTATACACCGTAAATGTAGTACCTATAGACCCACATATTGAAGAAATATCATAATTCATCAATGTGAAAAACGTTAACGTAAACCCTGAAAACACAAAGCAACATGCTACTTTATAGTTTAGAGCACAAGAAATATTAAACTTAAAATTTGTCATATATTGCATAGTTATATAAATCCAGAAACCTGTAGCTAATGAAAATGATGCGGTCCACATATTTGATAACACATATCGTAAGAAGCTGAGTTTACATCTCAAAATGTTACACAATGGAGTTTAATTTCTTATAAATCAATTTTTTTACCTCTTGTCTAATTCACTACAAGGAATATGAGCAACAATGACGAAACTTTAGTCACGAAAATCGAAGCGTCCCTATAGGGTATCATCTATGGTGACGATCATATGATGGAGGGTGAGACCCGGTATGTAGGCTATAGCAGCGACTATGCCGCCGCTATAGTCTAAAGTCACCCCTAAAAATAAACTCTATTGGGACAAAACATCTTTCGTTGCTATATTTCTTGATTGTAGCGACGACACATAAATGTCGCCGCTATATGTCTTGATCTATAGCGACGACGTGTAAATGTCGTCGCTATACTATTTGTGGGAAGATTTCCCGCCTTTATTTCTTGTATTTTCCGACAAAAAGTTATAGATTACGCGGTTGTCCCTATAGTTGTCAAAATCTATATAATATATATTAAAAATGCAAATTATTAATTGAGCATTCACTTAGTCCAACTGGGAAGGCACCCTGCATGTGGAGTGAGGGCCACAGGTTCGAGTCTTCAGGCGTGCAAAAAATATATCAAGAGAAATGAAGCTAAGGTGGGGTGGCATGTCGGGGAAAAATTTTTTAAAAGAAAATTAATGACAAAAATGGGGTAAAAAGCAGTGTTCTAAAAAGCGCAAATCGCGACCTTCACGCTTCTTTTTTGAGCTAAGCGGTGAAAAAAGGGTTAAAGGTTTTCGCTGACCGCCTAGGCGCAGCGGTCAATGAAAACCGTTGACTGCAAATTTTTTTTCGAATATTAAACCCTTAGTCACATTTGGGCCATTTCATAGCTAATTATCTAAATAACAACATTGTGGCTTTTTTTCTTGTTTTGGGCCATTTAATTACTAAAAGTCTAAAACTCAATAATGTTAGGCCCATTAGACATTGAGATCGGAAGAGCAATAACAGTAGGAATCATTCACACCGTTTGAAAATACTAAATTGTATAATATCTCTTAAAATTATAATATAGATATAATATTTATGTTTTTAGATGTGTTTTTCAATTTAGTATATATCACTTTAAATATTTAACAGCTTTAAATTGATTAAAAATTAAAAAAATAAAAAAAATCGAAAAACGCGTTTTAACGCTTAAGCGCCGTCTGGCGCGCTTAAGCTTGAAAAGCTTGAAGGTTCTGATCGACGCTTTTCCACGCTTCACGCTTTTTAGAATACTGGTAAAAAGCGGGGGTGGCAGGTTGGGTCGGGTCGGGTCGGTCGGGTCCGGATGGTGGGCGGGTCGGGTAAAAAAATTTTAACGAAAAATTAATGACAAAAATGGTAAAATTTATTGCGACGACACGTAGTCGTCACTATAAAGTGTCGTCGCAATAGCTTGAAATTGTCGTCGCCACAAGGCAATTGGTACGGGCTATAATAACGATCGGGTCGCCGGAAAAAGTCGTATAGCGGCGACTTTGTCGATCGCGGCTATAGGCCAAGTTTCTTGTAGTGTATATTTAATAGAGGTGAGATTCGTTCACACGTTTTCCAAACACAAAATTCACGTACGCACGGGGCAGTAATTTTTCGTTTTTTCTCTCTGAAATCAGTTGCCATCTAGTACTGTGCAAAGTTAATTTTCATTATTATTGTTTTTCTTGAGACGCTTCTATATAAAAAGATACAATGAGGGATTAATTCTTCATTCCTCCCTTCGCAGCTAAATTTCCTTTCTCTCTCTAGGTTTCTTATGAAAATGGAGTTCCCGAGGAAGTCATTGGCAGCGATCATATCCCTCTTGCTATTGATTTCCATCTCCACTGGTTTAAACCATAAACTAATTTTAATTGCTAATTGATTTTCTCTGATCCTTGCATCATACTAATTCATTTTTTATTTGAACTGATGAATTTTCATGCACTAATTAAGCAGAGATGGGAGTCGTCGCTGAAACTTCATGAAATGTCGAGGTTTGTCATATCGCATGCAAGCTCGAGGGTTTCATTCGAGGATGTTGTCTTCTGTTTGATACCAGCAGTAGGTGCAAGTGCATTAATTTTATGAGTTACTCTTGAAATAATTAATGATTTTTCTGGGTCTTACCCACTCTAACGGGGTATTCGACCGGACTGGTGTCACTACAGTCACATCTACAAAGAAAATTGAAGGGTGGAGAATGATGAATAAGGAAACAGAGAAAGAATCCTTCACCAAGGAGTTTATCGCTTGATTAATTCTAAACCGAGATTTGAGATAAAAGTAACTATCTGTTTCAGTTATTGCTTAAGAATAAATGGAAGATCTCTTTATGAAGACTACTTGTCGAACATGGTTTTGACTTCAAAGGTGTAAGCGTGTTCGATATGTATCAAGTTCTAAGTGTGTAATAATAATAAATAATTTAAAATGATTTAATGAATTGTATTGCAAAATAAAATAAATAATGATACATTAGTTTCTTCAATCCACTCTTATACATCAAGGACATTATTAATTAATTAATTAATTAATTAATTAACTAATTAATCCTATTGTATATGTTAAAAGACGATGAGAATATACATTAATATACACGTAATAAATAACTAATATACGTCTTTTTGGGTTAAACGTTATCATTGGGAGCTTAATACAAATTAATAAATTTACCAAATTTTTCAGAAAAATGAATTTACCAAATTAATATGAATCACATATCCTCTGCAAAAAATAAATCTTCACACTTCAAAAGAATTTTTCTTTATATTCCTATTATACATTCTCTTATAAATCTACTTTTTTAAATCTATCTATATATACAAAAAGCTCCCGAGAACATGTAAGACAGTTGGCTACATCCATTACTTGTATGACAAATATATAATATTAGAAGGTGTTAACAGTGTACTGTCTTTCTCTAGTGAAAAGTTATTCTTTATGCTTTTCACCAATACAGGCAACAAGCAAGTTTGCTGCACATCTTATTTATAATTAGAAAATCATATGTATATGTTTTTAAAGTAATAATAATTTTGTTGAACTCTTTTGGTCTAAGTGATGTCTATGTTGACAAGCACATATATGTTTCAACATTATTGAATTTTAACATGCCTGCACAAAATACAAAATGTAATTTGCAAAATAATGTAATTACTAAATTTAGGATTATAATCCACAATTTATTAGTTAGATTAAATTAATTCTTTTAACAAAATATATTAAATTCATAGATTATTTGAAAGTGAAAAGACTTGGAATGTGATGAAAAGTTGAAAGTTATTTAAGAAATGATTATAAATGTTGATGATAAATGAAACGGTGAGCTATATTCACACCATAAAAATTTATTGTGGTACCGCTTTTTTAGATGATTTTTTTTAGTTACATGAATAAATACGTAAGATAAAACCACAATTACAACCTTTTTAATTATTGTATTTTACTTTTCAGTCTATTTTCTTTTTAGGGTACATCACTTTTTTGTAATAGATAATAAATTCAATATTCAACCCAAGTCAGATTAACTGAGACATGCGTGAATAATTCTAGTCCGTTGCATTCTTTGAGAATACAATAGTACCGAATTTAGAAGAACAATTTAAAACATACGTATTTTTTACTATTTAGTCTTGCCTTAATTTTCTTTTTGAATGTGGTGTGTATTAAGGAGAGAGATTTTAATTTTGCCTTCGTAGAAATTAAAATGCAATCGTTCAAGGGTATAGTCAAAAATCAAGAAGACACTTTTCCACCCAATTGTTTAAATAAAAACATCTTTGTTCTGAATCCGTTTCCTTAGTATCACGATAGATATATGGTGTGGATGGTTTCATGACAATGGATTCTAATTCTTTTCTATCAAGTATAGAAAATAGCGTCCAAAAATATGAGATAAATGGTAATAAATTTACCTGTCTATGTATGAGAACTGCAAAATTGTACAAATGATGGTCTAAAGTCCAATTGCCATAAATCACATCAATCAAAAAAAAAATTTAGGCAGTGTCGGATTTCCATGTTTTGCAATTTAACAGTGTTACAATAATTAGGTTTCTACGTTCCATGCAGAAGGTTCTAGGTTCGAAAAGTAAATTGATGATAAATGTGTATCCTAGGAGTGGATTGGTCGCTAAGGCGCCCTCAAAACTTATTTTCTCCTGCCCACTCTCTTCAAAACACTGTCTTTTGATGAGAGTGACATGGCTTATGATGATAAATATGTATTCTGATAAATGGCATATGGTTATACGTGGGGTCAGTCATCAGAAAGTATTAATGAGGGTATGATTGAAGGGATCACATTATATGACAACGAAGAAGTCGCGCAGCTCCACCTATCAATGTAAAGGTCACTCTACGTATCAATCACTTATCAGTATACGGGTCGCTTCACTTGTTGGTAAGGAGGTCGCTTCACTTAATTAAGGGGGTGTCACTACAGTTGTCGTCTAAAGGCACGACGGTTGAAGGGGGTCACTTCACTTATCAGCATAAGGGTCGCTTATTATATATGTATGGTCCTTATGTAATATTATTACCCTCTCTCTTTTCCTCTATAAATAGAGGAGGTTTGTAATATGAAATTCAGATAGGTTCACACTCAAAAAATATCATTTCTCGATTCATTCTACTCTGTCTTTCAAAATATGTTCCAAGTATTGTTCGAATTATAAATAAATAAATAAATAAAAAGTGATTTTTTAAGAGAATATGTTGTAAAATTAAGGAAACGAAAAAAAAAGAAGAAAAGATTATCAAGCTATAAGTAATAAAATCTTTAAGGGTTGATTACAAGTATGAAATTTATTTAAAAAGAAAATGTTTTCTCGTCAGTTGAATTATCGATAATTGAATTCTATAGAAAATAAATTATAAAGTATTTGATTGAAAGTGAAATTATCGGGGAAAAGTATGAATTACTTTGAAAACGAAAAACCCACATCCTTGTAGAAAAATATTTTTCTTATTTTCAAGAAAAATATGGTCACGTGACTAAAAAGTGAAAAACATTTTCCCTAGAAAAAAATATTAATCAAACACCACAAAAGTAAAAATTTAGGTGGGAAACCCCATTTTTCATAGAAATCTTTAATAATCAAACACACTCTAAATCAACGAAAATCAAAACGTGGCTGCAAGGTAGTTAGAGATGCCAAAACGTGGTTACCATTGGACTCATGAAATTTTCTACAAAGCATATGGACTTGCTAGCTAGCTTTTCACTCCTCAACTTCTTGAGCTTGGTCACTCTTCACAAAACTATTCAAATATGTAAACATATCAGCGTTATTAGATAAATTATAATAGGAAAGGAGAATGAATCAAACAAGCACATAAAAAATTAAAATGTTCTAATGAGACTTGGTCCAATGGGGTAAGTTGAGACCCTGGGATCATTAAGAGGATCAATTTCCACTAACTGCAGATTGTGTGAGTTTTTCAATATCATTGTTAGTTTGTTTATAGTTTGTTTATTTACTTTGAGTTGAGCTTCATTTAGATGTACTATAGTGAAGATTGTATTTGTATTTAAAAAAATTAAAAAGCATAATCAGAGACATCAAGTCTACTTGTGAAATACGTGTCTTAAACGTAGTTTTCAATAATATTTTAACAAAATTGAAGGACCACAACCACCCCTAAATTTTCTAATTAGCTTTTTTTTTTTTTTTTTTTTTTTTCCGTGAGCCATATGATACCCGACACGTACATATATTGCCTTAATTAGCCTTATCTTTTAACACGTGCAATCTACTCTGTAACACACATTGGTAAAGGACTACACCACACAAGAATTTATAAGTCACAGCAGACCAGATATTATCAAATAATAATACGTGGAGGCATATGAGTACTAGTTAGACGATAAGATGTTGGCTTTGCCAACGACCTAATCTATTTTGGTATAATATTATCTGTTTTTAGGAGATTTACAGAAGAACGTGTGTAGACCTTTTGTGCCAATTACACTTTACAAATATGTAAACACATACGCGTTAATTAATAATCTAATGAGGTCCAGTCCAATTGGGTAAGCTGAGACCCTGGGAAGGCGATTCAATTTCTACCAATTCCCGATTGTGTGAGTTTTTCCTACATTATTGTTAGCTTATTCTGTTTACTTTGCGGTGGACTTCATTTAAATGTATTATAGTGCAGATCGTACTTATACCAAAAAAAATTAGAAGCAAAATTAGAGACGCCAAGTCTACTTGTGAAACATGTGCCTTAAACGTAGTTTCATTGATGTTTTAATAAATTTGAAGGACCACAACCACTACTAAATTTTTGTTTTAAGTTACGTTTTTGTACTAATTAAATTAACTTGGTTTTAATATAAGATATATGATATTAGGCCAAATATCACAATGCCCGACATGTACATATTGCCTTATCCTTTTAACACTGGCATTATACTCCATAACACACATTCTGTATTAAAACAAAAGGACCACACGTTATTTATCACATAATACGTGCATATCAGCACTAGTTTGTGGATGAGATGTTGACTTGCTAAATTGTAACGAACTAATCCATTTATCATGCACAACAATCAATCAACTATAATAATGAACTCAACCAACTCTAATAATGAACAATATGAGTTTGAATGGTAAAAACTAAAATCATAAAACTCGATTGACTAATGGGCTAAAGTAAATAAAATACATAATGAGTTGGAACTTCTAGAATCCTCATATTCATAGCTCAACCAACACTGAGACGTACCACCAACATCTTAAATGTGGCTCTTGTAGGAACAAAGACGCACCATCAACATCTTGAATGTGATATACATACATATATATATATATATATATATATAGAGTTGATAAGGAGGAGGAAACATCAACTTTTGGTGCACACTAAAATTGTGCCTCGATTTTAGTTTGTATTAATTTGTAGCATTTTTCATAAAGCTTTCGTTTTAAAAGTTCTCCAATGATTAAGAATTTTCTATT
>CAVNYN010270798.1:0-33058 GCA_963692815.1 Nyctanthes arbor-tristis | reverse complement strand
CCATTAACCATCTATGTATATCTCAGACGTGTGCTCTTCCGATCTAGCACAATGTAGGGACAACTGAATCAAATTTCATACAGAAAATTAAAACTTTTGCAATGTCAATATTTGAAAAAAATAAATTAATTAAAACTTTGATTTTTTTCACATTTTTCGAGTTGGAAAAACCCTGCATTGTATCAAAAACCTGCAGCTGTTATCATTTATTTGACAAAAAAATTAAACCCGGACAAGGAAACGGATCACATGCAATAAAACCCTTGATAAATAAGGAAAATGTGGGAAAGATACGAACCTGGGAATTTCCAATTGTAGATGATCTCCCAAAATAGCAATAATTGAAGGCTTCTTCAAAACTTCTATTAAATCACAGATAAATTTGCTTCTTCTTTCGCCTCTCTTCCTTACAAGATTTTTCGAACTCTTTTCTTTGAATATATGGTTAATTTGTAAATTGTAATCTATTCCTAATTCCAATTTCCAATCTTCAACCATATGTCACTACTCACTACCACCGTACAACATAATTTTCTTCAAGATTTCAACCAACAAAAATCAGTTATGTGCTCTTAAAGACTTAAGCTCTCTATATAACTATAAATGAAATTCAAGTATTTAACCATATAAGCATAAAATTCAACCATTCTCATTGCAACCATTCTCATTGCATAACCATTAAACATCTATGTATATGTAATGACCTATGTATATCTAATGTGTGAATTAAATTCTTTATAAATTTAGAATTTAGAGGTAATTTGGATATTTGCTTAGATTAGGGCAAAATCAATTTAAGAATTAAGGCTAGAATAAAAGTATAAAACTTACTTGATTGAAGCTAAACCCGTCGCCACACAGCCCCAACCTCACCGCCGGCGCTCTCCTGGGCCGTCCAGACTGTCGCCGGCCAGAACACGGTGGCAGTGCACCGTCGGACCGAGAGCTTCTGAGTTCGGAGTCCCACCTTCGCCAAGTTGCTTCTGCATTCGATTATGTTCTGTTCTGCATTCTGTTTTGCTGCTCCCTTTCCTTTCGTTCCATCTTGGGCTAGCCTTTTTAGTTTTTTCCTTTTTTTTTTGGGGTGCTACAACAAAACCCCAGCTTGGCCGCCCATTTGGTTCCCCCAAGCCCACTTTCAAATATCCCTAGGCCGGCCCTTAAAATTTTTTTTTTAATATTGTTAAGAGGCTTATGCGGAGACATGCCTGGGCCGGGGCCCAGAAAGGCTCCCCTCTGTCTCCGCCAGTGGTTTGTAGTATGGCTTCCTCGGTTTACTTCAATGCTGGTTCAACTGCATTCACCAGAAACCCCATTCTCTTGCTCAGCTTCATGATAATTGCATGTTTTCTATTGGAAGTAGGCCTTCTTGATATTTGCATTCCGGGGATTGGAAACGATTACCAAATTTTCTTGTCTTTCTCAAAGCACCTTTACAGTTCAGTGCCAATGTATTGAATTTATAATGCACACAAGGAGGATAAGAAATGGCAAAATGAGGTTGGAACATTTGGCGTAGGCAAGGGGTGGCCACCCCTTGACTCGGCATAGCCCATTTTGACAAAAATGCATTTTTTGACCATATAAATAATTGCAAAAAAAAAATTTAATATACAAATTAGTATTAATCTATATTTTCAACACACTCCGATATCGATGGCTGGTTCCGCCCCACTTTGTTTGAAGCTTAGGTGAGGGAGCATTGTTTTTTGTTCTTGTTTGATAATTCCTTTGTGTTCTTCTTGTGCTATCTGCTTTCAAATAACTGCGTTGGCAAAGAAATCGTCTCAGATGATGTTATGTTTCTCGAAGAAATTATGTATTATTGAGATTAGTTTTATACAAGATTTTATAATCTCAATGTGGAACCGTAATCTCCAAACGGTAGAAATTGACCTGAGCTTGTTCAAACACTAGTCCAATATTTATTTTTATGTGAGCTTAGATTTAAGATCATAACTAATATGCCGGAGTCATCAGACTGTCGTTGTCTTTGGGGAATGACATCCTGATTTACTCCCTTAAGGCTTGCCGAAAATAGCTAGAGTTTTACTGGGGATGCTGGTCCTCTATTTCAAGCCAGAAGTCTCAAGCATGATTGAGAGAACTCCCTTTAATTAATGGCGTAGCCAGCCGATAAGAGAGGGGGGAGCCGGATCGAGAACTCGAAAAAGTCATTTATGTAAATACTAATTTTCCAAAAGATTTCACAAAGTCAAGTGCATTACAAAAAGCGTTCTACAACTCAAAATCTAGTTCACTAAACTAAAATGTTAAGTTGAACACAATGATTTTTTTACTTTAGCAAATTCATTAATAAGAGGATCTGTATCTATTTTGCTAACAAACTATCTTTTAATAAAAAATGCAATGTAGTTTATTGTCAAGTCATCCATAACTGTTTAGTCAAAACAAGAATTCGTTTTCACCAAACCATCTAGTTTCTTTCCTTTGTTTATTGCGGGGCATATCTCATTTCCTTTCTTGCTAGGAAGTTGTTAGCTACAATCAAGATTGAATCCATTAATCCATGTAGCAATACATTCCATAGAAGGATTTTACTAATTTTAGTTATATTCCGTAGCTTCATTTTGTAACTTACATCATATTGGATTGATCCTATTATACTCAGAGGAGCAGCTACATCACTCGCTAGTTTTTTAGTTAACAAATCCTTTAATTCCAAATTTTAGTTTCTTCTCAGCAAAAACTTAACTCGCACAAATCTAAAAGAGTGAAAAACTAAAACTAATCCCAAAAAAATTGAAAGAAAAGTTGTTAAAAAAAGGAACAACATCAAGAATTCTTAGCAGTTGATGGCCTCATAGGTGCTACGAGAAAGAGTGGAAGACAGTCATGACTCGATTGTGGTAGCGGCGCCGCCTGCCAGTAAACAAACTCTGGATCCGGTTGCCACAAGGAAGAGATGGGGAGTGAAAAGTGAAAACCTTACTTTGCTGATTCGAAATCTTGGCTGTGGTTCGAATTGGATATGGGGATTCTTGCCCTAATTGCAAAATTCAATTGGGAGGATTGTAATACGCTGGGGAGCTGTCCAAAAAAAAATGCTGGGGAACAAACGAGACGACGCACACTGAATTAATGGGCATGGGGAATCGGGTGTACTTACTAGGATATTATTATTAGATTATTAGGCCTTTTAGCTTTTGGGTTTTTCCTTCCCCCGAGCCCAATACATTTCTCCCCGAGCCCAATACACAAAAAAACCTATAGATGAAGCTTTAAAAAAAAAATTTTCTCTACATTTACTTAGGCTTGGGCTTGGGCTAGGGCTAAGAAAGGGGTGGGCCGCGGCCCAGGATGGCCCTCACTTGTTTCCGCCAGTGCTTTAATACACAATAGTCTCCAACAGTCTACTAATTTGAATTGAGCAAAAGGTGTGTAGGCGTCACATGACGATTTAAGTGATATTTTTAGCCAATGTTGACATTTTACCATGTGGAAGGAGGGGCTATATATAGCCAATGTGACGGGGACTCTACCTTGATATTGTCCTTTCAAGTATCTTCTATAATAAGTTGCACATCGCTGAACCAATTGGATTGCCATTGACTTAAAATACCGCTGAGCTAGCAAACTAACCCTGAGCCTGGGGTCTTCATGATGGCCAGGGGAAACAACCACCCTGGAGTAAATATATGACTGTTGGACGGAAAAAGAATTGCAAGCGAGACTATTCTTGCTAACGTGGCTTGCCACATCAGCTACGATAGAAATAACTCTCTCTCCCCCACTAATTGCATGACGGCTTTGTTTGGTAAGGATTTAAAAAACGTGGGTTTAAAAATAGATTTAAAATTTAAATTTAGTATGTGTCGATATTTGATTGTGCCATGTAGAGGTAATGATTAAAATGATGTAAGAGTTCATGTTACATTAAATATGTGATTATATGTGGTGTTGCCATGTGTCTCAAATTTGAAATTTGAATTGGTTGATAAATTCAAGATATTTTTAATTGGTTGCCAAACATAGTGGGACATAAAAAATTGCACCCTTTTGTCCGCTGCAACTTTGTCTTTTTCTTGAGGGTATCAGCTAAATTGTTGTGATTTGTCTTGTATAGGAAAGATGTACGTATGTACCTGATTTTGATCTTTGTTAGATTCTAGCAGCATATTCACACGCGGCGCGCAAAAACCAACGCTGCATGTAAGAAACCAGCATGGGAGATCGGAAGAGCACACGTCTGACTCCAGTCACCTGACAGGAGAATGCAACTGCATATGTACCTAAGCACTTACCTAGGTAGGTACTTTATTCTATTCCACCGTAACACAAGAAAGCTACCAGAGAACAAGAAAGCAATTATGCCTTGACGCAACTAAAATAAGAAAAAAGGTACACTCTAACTCATAGAGTCACTCGAGCAGTCCGGCTATAGATATAGATTGGGCTCCGAATTTAGATCCCGATCACCAATTACAGGGTGGTCGAGCTTCAAATTCGGAGCCCAATCTGTTTCTATAGAAAATTTATAGAGTCACTATCACAAACCTAAAAACAAAGATTGAAACTGAGATTGCAAATCTAAAAATTATTTCTGCTCGGGCAATAAACTTGAACATATGGCTTTGCATATTACATATTTATATAACTAAAAATTAATATTACAAATTTCTGTAGTTAGGGATGGCAACCAGTGGGTTGAGTTGGTCCCGACCCACTCCGACCCGCAAAGAATTTTATCAGCTCTAATCCATCCATTGACCCGTGAAGAATCAGGTTAGGTTAGAGCCATGATTTGCCCCGTTTGTATTTTTTAGTAATTTATTTCGATTTCTTTTAAACTAGATTTTCACTCTTGCGTTGCACGGACAATACCGAAATAAATTATATATAATGATTAATATATAAAATTGAATAACGTATGATTATAAGTACTTGTCAAGTCGTGAACTAATACTTCTTAATTATAACTATTTATCAGAAACTATTTTATTTATTTATTGAGTGAATATATTAGAACATTTCGAAATATGTAAATAAAGTCTGCATGATGAGAATAAAAGATTGTTAAATAATTACACAATAAGTAACTTAACAAGCATTTGATATAAATTAAGAGTAGTTATATCTATACTATTATTTTTACTAATTGCACCACATTTTTAATTATTCTTCTTACTTACAAATATAGTCACAATTAAAATGACTTAAATAACCCATCATTATATTCTCAATTCTCAACTATTTACATCCACCGCAGAAAAGAAGTGAAGCCAAACTATAAACTAATAAAATCTTTGTACACCACAAATATGAACCCTAACCCATTTTATTACTTGCCGAAAAATCTAAATTCTTACTCACATCATTACTTAGCCAGTAATAAAAACCGTAAAATATATAAATTAACACACCCAATCCGAAGAAAGGAAGACAAATGTAGAAATTCTATTGAAATTGAACTCGAGTTCAACATCTATAGCCATATTTGTTTCTTGAAAATTAGCTTATGACAATAATTATAATCATGTTAGATGGATAAATCTTCATATATCTCTATATGAATAATGAATTAGATAGAAATTGTAAGCACCAAAGGTGGGGTTAATTTTCTATGAAAAATTTATGATTGGGGGGGGGGGGGGAGAGAGAGAGATCCGAGAATCACACAGAGGAATTCTTTTATTTTATTTGTTTTTTATTTGTGAAGGGATCAAGATTATGGTTGTAAATATAAGGTGGTGTGTTAAAAAAAATTTATGTTAAACGTGGTGTATTTACATTGTGGTGTAAATAGTAAAAATGATAGTGTAGATATAACTACCTATAAATTAATCCAATTTTTTGAAGTAAAGTTTTCAAAATAAGTGGTTATAATAAGATCATGAATGCACATATTTAAAATAAACTAATTCTATTTGACAAATGATAAAATTATTAATGATAATCAGCAAGAATTATTTTAATCTGCAAGAATTATTTTAATTATCTCCAACTTTTATTTGATAAAATTCAATTTAATAAAATAGTAAATTAATAACATGTAACTCGAGTAGACAGTAAAAGAAATTAAAAATGATTAAAAAAAAGTAAACTACTATATTAATAACACCCCCATTTACTTGATTTCGTTTAAGAATCCAAATACTTTTAACTAAAGGGAAAGTAAAAGAATTATAAAAGACGATATAAGAAATTAAATTTAGACATATATATATATAAATCAGTGAAATAGGGAGCCCTTCCAATTTCGGACTTTTTTCCTATCTAAAAAATTAAACCTTATTTATCGATCAATAATTTTAAATGAAGCCAAATTATCATAAAACCAGAATCTTGCCTTGAAAATAAAAAAAGATAAGAAAAATTTAAAATTAGAACAATCAAATCTAATCCAATCAATTTAAATCATAACAGTAAAGGTATAGATCACCTCAAAAATCACCGCAACAAACCTAAAAAGTCTAAAATATCACCCTAAAATGTAGTTTTCGCGGGGAAATTACGGTATAATTGTACCGTAAACTACTTGGCTTATACACAGTCTCGCTACAAAAATTGATCAAGCTCTGACTAAAGAACTTAATCAAGTATGTGGCAAACATCCAACTAAACAAGTGTTTTTTAGTATATTTCGGCTTATATATCCTATATATTATAAGAATATTCTCCTCCTGGTCACTGTTGCGAGGGACAGTACCTTTGTACCCCTATCTATTATGCTAAAGGCACTTTGAGATTTACTTTGTTCATTTTTTCATAGAATCTTCTGCTCTCTCTCGTGCAACATCTAAGAAATTATTCCCAATCTTCTTGCTTTACGGTGAATAGGTGCGAACAGGTAAGCTTCCTCGAATTTGCTGCAATTCGTCCCCCAATTTCAACGTGCTTTCTACAATTTTTCTTTCTTTTTTTTTTTTTTTTTTTTCTCTCTCCTTTTTTCCCCATTTTCGCTTGATGATTTCTTTTATAATTCTTAAGGAATTCGATATGAAATTAGTAGTTTGGTGTGAACATCTTTGCTGGTGCTACTGCATTAATTTTCCTACTTCTTTTTGTTTATTGCAAGTTGACGGCAACAGTTTGATAGGAATTGACGAACAGTTATAAAGTGTTGGAGATTTCTGTAGTGGATTCTAAAATTTGGGAGTGGGCTGATGGATTTCTTAAGTAGTTTTTGGGGGCATTTGATTCATCCGAAGACAACTGAACTAGAAAAGAGGTCCAAGATAATATGGAAATACCCATCTACATGTCTTTAAGTTCACTTTCTGGTACAACTAGTCCATGAAATCCATAAGGTACCCTTCCAGAGAGCTTAACCTGAGCCACAATTTCAAGCTCTGGAGACTTGGCATCCATAACCAAGAATCTTGATTCCCCAATCTTCTCATTGTGCAAATATGTCACCAAATATCCATCGTCCTCCTCGGCATCGTCTTGACTACCAGTGTCTCCTGCCATGAAAAATGGTTTGCCACCGAAACTCTTAAAATCGACTCCCCACCGCACAATCTCCATTATCGGCCTTGACTAATGAGAGATCTAGCTTCATTACTCCAGCTCTCTTTGGTTTTATAGTCGTCACTGCAGCATATATAATCCTGTTGAGTAAGAGAATGATAGTGATGATGAGGACCTGCATTCAGCTAAGTCCAAGAAAAGAAGACGTGGCCCAAATGAATTTGCATCCCACAAAACACTGATTGCTATGGATGGTGCACCCCATGATGGTTAAGCAAGTCCAAAAAACGTGTTATTGGCAGGACCTGGGACCCAGGCCTGCCAGGAGAAATGAGGTGGCTTAGTTGGAACTGCCGATCTCTTGGCAACCCTCGAGCAGTGCTTGCTCTTTAAGAGATTGTGAAATCTCAACAGTCGAATGTTATCTTCCTTTTTGAAACTTTAGTGTGTTCCAATAAAATTAATAAAATGAAAATAAAACTTCATTATGATGGCGCTTTTGCTGTTTACAGATACGGTAGAGGAGGAGGTATTGCTGCCACTTGGAAGGATAAAAATAATTTTGTAATCAAAGGATATTCTTAAAACCACATTGATATGGAAATGGTTGACACAACTAAGGGTCGGTGGCGATTAACGGGGTTCTACGGGTTTCCTAAACGTAGTAGAAGAAGAGACTCTTGGAACTTTATTCGATATCTATAAAGACTATCATCTTTGCCATGGTGTTGTATTGGTGATTTTAATGACCTATTGTATTCGTCTGATAAGTAAGGAATTCCCGATCATCCTAATTGCTCTTCCGATCTAGAGGTTTTCAAGAGGCTATTGCTAATTGTTGCTTAAATGATCTGCCACTATATGGTCATTCGTTTACATGGGAAAAGAGTAGAGGCAAGGATAATTAGGTCCAAGAACGTCTTGATCGGGCCTTCGCTTCAACTGATTAGATGAGAATGTATAATGATGCTAAACTTATTAACCTGTTGGCTCTGGTGTCGTATCATTCTCCTATCCTTCTGGAGACTAACAGTAAGCATGTTTGACCTATTGTGGCTAGTAGAAAGTTTGAAAATGGGTAGTTGAAAAAGCCGGGTTTTGATGAAGTCCTAAGAGACTCCTTGCAGGGGGCTGAAGAAGTGGACATCCTAGTGAAACTTGATCAGTGTTTGAATAGATTGGCGAGTTGGGGAAAGATATCCACCAGACATTTCAGCTGACAAATTTCTTGACTTAGGAAGGAGTTCGAAGGGATGCGGGTGAATGTGAATACTGGGGTGGCAGAAGCTTATCAAGAGAAAAAGGAAAAACTTGGAAATATTTTACTACATGAGGAGCTATTTTGGAAACATAGAGCAAAAGCTCATTGGTTGCCTGAAGGCGATGCGAATACTAAGTATTTTCATGCAGCAGCAAGTGGTCGACAGAAGAAAAATCGAAACCAAAAACTCCAAAATGATGCTGGGGTGTGGATTGATGATCAGGAAGGATTATGTGCGACAATGAAAGAGTATTTGAAAGGTTTTATTTTTTTAATCAAAGCACCAATTAGGCTGCAGCGTCGTTTTTAGGCGTCCGCCTTACCTAGCTAGTGGGGGTTTGGAATCCCCCTACCATTTTTATTAATTTCTCAAAAACCAGTACAACCCAGAAGGGGCATAAAACCTGACCTCCAACTGAATATACAATCAATGAAAGTAGTAAATAAGGAGGTACTACCTCACTAACACTGGAATCAGTAAGAAAAAGAAATAAAACAATAGCTAGAGTAATTGTACACATGACTCAAAAAATCAAAAAATAAAAAAATTGAGCTAAACTATATACCTTTGACTGAGGGAAAACCATGAAGGTCCATCTGTAGTAGTCCACGGGCTGCTGAAGGCAGATCGTGCACCCCATACTCTCTAACCCTGTCTGGTCTAGCCGTCAAAAGCAAGAGCATTAGCAACCTGGTTTTCCTCGCGGAAAATGTGTGAGAGTCTATCTTTGTCAGAGTACAGCTGCTGCCGAATGTGACGAATAATGAACTGAAGATTCCAAGGACCACCTCCGTGAAGAATGCAATAGATAGTGACAGCAGAATTAGCCTCCACCCATAAATCTGAGATACCAAGTGACTTGGCCAGTAAAATACCATCGAGGATAGCGGGAAGCTCAGCCTCTAAAATCATATAATCCCCATAATCAGTAGAAAAAGCACGAACACAATGCCCCCTAGAGTCACTGATAATACCACATCCACTAGCTCTATCGTCAATAACACATCCATCTGTATTCACCTTGTGAGATCTCACAAATGGTCTATGCCAAAAAACCAAAACAGGAGGGGTAGGAGGGAGAGAGGAAACAAAAATGCCAAATCTAGAAACCAAATCAGCGTCCCCTCTCCAATGTGTGAAGCAAAATGCTCTGCCAATGTGAAGAAAAGATATAGTATGATGCACACGCCAAATAATCCTCCTAGCATCAACAACTATACCTCTATATTTTGCATCATTTTGCGCCCTCCATAAGAACCAGAACACAAAGAGCGGCACAATAATGTGAATGTGCCCCCGTCTGACAGCGTGTCCAGAAAGCCACCATCTTTGAAAACGATGCTGAATACTGTTAAACACAGGATGAGAAACCTGGAAGATAGAGGAGAAGTGTTGCCATACTCTATCAGCCATTAGATTGCCAATGAAAACATGCTCTAGTGTCTCATCCTCAGAGCAACACTGACAACGTGAAGGCATCTGCACATTAATCCGCTGCCTAATCACGTAATCTACTGGAATAAAACCATGTCACAGTCTCTAGCAGAAGAAAGACACCATCACAGGAACGGTCTGAACCCAAAAATCACCATATGCTGATGGTCTAGTACAAGGCTGTCTAACCAGTTTCCAAGCAGACCTAGCAGTAAAGCTGCCATTAGGAGTGGGCCGCCACAGTATCTGATCCAAACTCATAGTATCTAATGGCACCCCAACAATACGTAATGCCATATGCAGCGGCATTATCCCCATGAGCTTGCCTAAATCCCAGCCAGTATCATAAAAAAAAATCACAAACTCTGGTTGTAGAATGAGTATGAAAGGGAAATTGCAATACAAGTGAAGTGTCCCCCATCCAGCAGTCATGCCAAAAAAATATCTGACCCCTACCAAGCTGCCAAAAAATCTGTGGCTCAACTTGAGAACGTGCAGCCAAAAGTCTACTCCAATCACAAGAGGCTAAATAAGACAGCTGAATATGTGAAGGATGATGTTCCCTGCAATATTTGCTCAGTAAAAACTAAGCCTAAAGAGACTCTAGAGACCGAAACCTCCACCAGAGCTTTAATAAGAAAGCATCGACAATATCTTGTAATCTCTTAAAGCCTAGTCCTCCTTGCTCAAGAGGTCAACACAACTCTTTCCACCGTTTCCAATGCATACGGTGGCTCTGATCCTGTGAGCTCCACAAAAACTTAGCAAAACAACTCTCCAACCGCTTCAACACTGCCTTAGGAGGCTGTAGAATCTGAATTATGTGAAGCGGCATAGAATATAAAACAGAATGAAGGAGAGTAATCTTGGCACCTGGAGATAGTAGTCTGCTCGCCCATCCAGAAATCCTACTACGGATCTTCTGCATCAAATCATCAAATAAGAAGATCCGTTTGGTACCCTTATATAAGGGGACGCCAAGGTAGGTGATAGGAAGTGAACCATGCTGAAACCCAGTCCACTGCTCAAGGCGATGAATCTGTACCCGAGATGTCCACCTCGGTAGAGTCAATGCACTCTTGCCTCTATTCACCAACTAGCCAGAGACACCCTCATAGTGCTCAATATACCCTATAAGATGCTCAATACTCTTTTTTTGGTCATTGGCAAAGATAATAATATCGTTAGTGAAGGCAAGATGCGAAACCATATCAGAACCCCCATGCCTATACTGCATAATATTGTGCTTCTGAAACTGATACCTGAGCAAGCGTGAAAAATAATTAGCAGCAATAACAAATAAGGCAGGAGAGATCGGATCATCCTGACGAAGCCCCCTCGAGGATGGGAAAAAGCCAGCGAACTGACTGTTGACCAAAACAGAGAACCTGCACTCAGAAATACACCATCTAATTCTATCAACCCAAAGCCGATCAAAACCAAACTGCTCTATAACTGAGATCAAGAACCTCCAATCCACCTTATCATATGCCTTAACTATATCCAACTTAAGAATAACGTTGCCACCCCTGGCCGCATATCAAGCGTATGGACCATCTCCTGGGCCAGGAGCACGTTATCCCCAATAAGGCGTCCCTGCATAAAACCACTCTGCTAAGGAAAAATGATACGTGGGAGAAGCTCACTAAGCCTTGTGTTCAGCAGCTTCATAATGATCTTGTTGAAAACAGTACATAAACTGATAGGCCTGAACTCAGGCCAACTGCACGCACCCTTCATCTTGGGGAGAAGCACAATGGAAGTAGCTACAAAACCCCTAGGGAGGTGTCCCCCATTAAAGAAATCAACCACAGCCTGAAAAACATCATCAGAAATAATATCCCAACACTGCTGATAAAATAAAGAGGTAAATCTATCAGGCCCGGCAATATTATCGCCATCAATACTAGAAACAGCCTCTCTGACCTAATCAAGAGTAGGAATACGGTTTAGCTAGATATTATCCTCCACAGTGGCTAAAGAAGGGATAATACCAGGCTGAAGCTGCTGATGCTCACCGAGAGACGTCAACAAAGCTTGAAAAAAATCAACAGCAGAACTCTGAATGGACGACTGATCAGACAAAATAGAGTCATCCTCAGCCCGAGTGTAGTGAATACCAGCTCTAATACGCCGCCTCTAAACTATAAAGTAGAAATATCTGGTATTATGGTCACCCTTAGCTAACCATCTAGCTCCAGATTTCTGCCTTCAGAAACCCTTCTCAATAGCCAAAGTGCGGTTCAGGTTAGCCTGAACCCTGTGCAACTGCTCATGGTGGGACAGTGTGAGGTCAGAGTAAAAAACCCTCTCAGCCTGATCAATTAACAATTCCGCCTCCCTAACCCTCTGAAAAATATCACTAAACATGTGCTTATTCCACCAACCCAGCCCCTACTTCAGTCTAAAAAACTTCTCCCACAAAGCAGCCATACCCGTAAGATGGGTGGTAATGACTACTTTTGAGAAACAAACGATTGAAATTCATGATCTTGGCCCAAACATTCAAAAATCTAAAAGGCCGGGGCCCAGACTGACTAGCCAATAACCACTGAATAAGCAAAGGAACATGATCAGAACAGTGCCTATTCAAGTGTCTAACAGTAAATTGAGAAAAGAAAAATGCAGCATCTGGATTCAACAATACCCTATCTAAATGCTTACACACCCTATTAGTCGACATCCTATTATTGACCAAGTAAATGGCTCACCAACAGATCCAGCATCAGACAAACCACAGTCTAACATCATATCACATAAATCAGACATAACTCTCTCCCGTGTGCTGAATCCTATCCGCTAACCATCATGAGCAACAACATTAAAGTCTTCCCCTACAGGCCAAAGACCATCCATACAAATAGAAATAGTGTGCAAAGTATCCCACAAAACCCGCCTCTCAACATAATCACATGAAGTATACACATGTGTGAAATAAAAAGTCCTGGCTAATTTAGGATCCTAAACTTTAATGTGAAGAAATTGAGGATGATCAACCATACAATCAACAACAATCCCCTCTTTCCAAAAACACCAAATCCTATATGTCTGATTCTGAACCGCCCTATCAAAAGCAAAGAATCGACAAATAAATGCAAAATCATGACGCAAAATCATAGGCTCAATCACAATCTAGAAACATACACCATGCAACTGGAGAAGTTTTTTCAAACGCCTCTGCGTAACTGCACTATGAATACCCCTAACATTCCATATCGTCGTACTCAATATGAGAAACGAGGGGGTGTGAAAATCACTGACCTGGGTCGAAGTGTCATATGAGTGGAAGTCACCTGAACTTTAGGCTTCAACCGCTTCTTCTTCTTTCTTAAAGCAACAGGTTCAAACTACATCTGACTGGACTCCAGGCTGGGCAAATCACTCTCAGACCCACGTCGAACTGGCAGATATGGGATAGACAACTCTGTGCTATCAACAGAAGGAACTGGAGCCTCTGTGTTCTCCTGGCAGATAGGCGATGAGCCAAGAGGAAGAGAGGCAAGAATAGAAGATAGTCCACGACTTAAAGTAGATAAGAGAGACGACAACTCAGGACCGGCAGCACTAAAATGACCAAAGTCCTGACTATGACTTTCAACAGAAATCACATGATCACTAGATAGATCAAAGCCACCAACATCACTTAATACTTCAGAAGAAGAGAATCAAATACTTCTGAAGCCCTTTTTTGAAGAAGAGTTCAAAAGAGCAATTGATCAAATGCATCCAAATAAGTCTCCAAGTCCAAACGGTCTAAATGTAACATTTTTCCAAAAGGCTTGGCCTTTGATTGGTAAAGACATAGCTAGCACGCATATCAACTGGCTCAAGGATAAGGCTTTTCCGCCAACATTAAATAACATTCTAATCACTCTGATCCCAAAATGTCACGAGCCAGCTTCGATGAAAGATCTACTGCCCATCGCTCTTTGCAATGTGCTCTATAAAATTATAGCTAAAGCTCTTGCCAATTGATTGTGGAATTTACTTATGGGAGTGATTTTTAAATTTCAATCGGCTTTTGTACCGGATAGATCTATTACAGATAATATGGTTATTGCTTTTGAGTTAATTTATCATATGTAAAGAAAGAGTCATGGGAAGAAGGGGAAAGTGGCGCTGAAGGTGGACATCAGTAAGGCATATGATAGAGTGTGTTGGGAATTCTTGAGGAAAATTATGCTAAAAATAGGCTTTGACTCTGAGTGGGTAGAGATCATTATGTGTCATGTTAAGACGGTGAATTATACAATCCTTGTTAATGGTCGAGACGTTGGCCTTATTCAGCCCAGGAGGGGTCTAGGGCAAGGGGATCCGCTCTCGCCATACTTGTTTATCATTTGTGCTAAAGGATTTACGTAGCTTATCTAACAGGCCGAATTCAGTGGAAGTATTCATGGATGCAAAGTGGCTAGAAGAGCTATGAGCATTTCACACTTGTTTTTTACAGATGATAGTTTCTTTTTCTTTAGAGCTAATATGCATGAAAGTGAGACGATGAAAGCAATTCTTAACATATATAAAGATGCTTAGGGTCAATCCATCAATTTCGAGAAGTCGGGTATCTTCTATAGTGCAAAGGTAGGTCAGGATACGAGACACAATGTTTCTAATTTACTTGGAGTAACCAATTTGTTGGACACAGGGAGATATTTAGGGCTGCCCTCTCTCATTGGGAACAATAAAAATGTTGTATTTAAATTCCTTAAAGATCGTCTTTGGAAGCAGATGCAAGGATGGCTTGCTAAGCTATTATCTAAGGCGGGTAGAACAATTTTTATCAAGGCGGTGGTGCAAGTGATTCTTTCTTACTGTATGCCTGTTTTTCTACTTGCAGAAACTCTTTGTGAAGAACTTGATCGAATGATGAATTCGTTCTGGTGGGGGTTCAAAAGCTAACGGAAGTAAGGGCATTAATTGGCTTTGCTGGGCTCGTCTTTGCACCAAAAAAGAGGATGAAAGAATGGGTTTTCGGAATCTACGAGCTTTTAATTTGGCAATGCTTGGCAAACAAGGTTGGAAATTACAGATCGGAAGAGCGTCGTGTAGGCTCTTTGAGTATCTATGGTACTCAAAGCTAGATATTTCCCACAATGGGACTTTTTATCGTCGCGACTAGGATATAATCCTAGTTATACTTGGCGGAGCATTAGGAGTTTGTGAGTATTGTTGGCTAAATGCTGTAGATGGAGAATGGGATATGGGAGAAGTATCAGAGTTTGGCGAGACCCTTGGCAACGTGATGAAGCCAATTTCAACATTGAAACGCCAAAAATTGAGGAGTTGAGTAACATTCGGGTGAATGAGCTATTTATTCCTAGATTGAAGGAGTGGATGTGGATATGCTGAAAGATATTTTCAAGATGTACGAGAAATTTGTAAGATTCCTTTATCCTCTGTAGCTGCAAGTGATAGATAGTTGTGGCACTTTAGCAAGAATGGAAGCTATATTGTCAAATTGGGTTACAAAGTAGCAATGGATTTAGAGGAAAATCATGGTCAGCTACTAGAGTTTGGTAATTGGAGAGTTCTTGTGGGGGTCACAGCTTCTACCTAAAAAACAATTGTTCCTTTGGAGAGCTTGTCGGAATTGCCTGCCAACAAGGTATAAGCTGATCCAGAGAGGGGTTCAAGTTTCAAACTTGTGTGTCGTATGTAGTGATGATGAAAAATATGGCTTTCACTCATTGGTAAAATGTGCCTTTGCTAAAGCTTGTTGGAGGCCTTTTGGAATGAGTTTGAGTGCAGATGACCGGGGAAACTTCAATGGTTGGTTCTTTAATTTGCTAAACATAAAGGAAACAAACATTGTGGAGAATATTGGAGTCATTTTGTGGTCAATATGGAGCAACGTAATGCAAAATTGTGGGCGGGTTAAATCCTTAGTCCAAAGCAAATGGTAACTTACGGCCTTAACTATTTGAAGGAATGGAGGGATGTGCGGACGAGAAGGAACGCACAACTTCAGCATAGGCCGAGGATGTTTCGCTGGCATAAACCATGTAATGGAAGGTTAAAATGTAACGTTGATGCTGCATTATTCGAAACGGATTAGCAAATAGGGATTGACATGGTGCTGAGGGATGAGAATGGAGGTGTTCTTGGCTATCGTATGAAAGTTTTTGAAGGCTTATGTGTTGTTAAAGAAGCAGAGGCAATTGGAGCTCGAGAAGCTATTTTGTGGTTGCTTTCTTTAGGATTGCAAGTTGCAACAATTGAGCCATATGCTAAGGTTGTAGTCGATGCCATTCACAGGTACGAAGACAATGTTATGAAGTTTGGACTCATTATTGAAGACATTAGCAGCTCCCTTCGCGGGCTAGTAAATTACGTTTGCCTTTAGACAAGCAAACATGGTTGTGCATGAATTAGCTAAGAAGGCTAGAACCTTCCCCAACCTTTGTACTATGAATTTAGCACCTAAGTGGCTTCATAGACAGCTAGCTCTTGATGTATTGGATAATCCAGTTATTAATTAAAGTTAATTTTTATTCCTAAAAAAAAATATAAACCTGTTCTTCCCAGTGTAAGATGGATTTATTTTTGGGGATGAGTTCCCACAAATTGGGGGAGATGGGTGTGGTGTTGAGAGGGGTTGGTTGCGCCCGTTTTTCAGTGCCGCTGGGGTGCGGCGGCGCTGGGAGGATCTTGGGTGGGAGAGGGGAAGAGTTCACTATTTCAAAATTTGGGGTGGGGTGTGGTGGGGTGGGGTGGGGCTACTGAGTTTTCTTTTTTTATTTTCAAAATTTTAATCCTCGCCCACTATCTTGGCTTAATTACCAATCGCCTCAGCAAATTGGCACATTAAACAAAACCAATGGAGGTTTTGTAGAAAAATTCCCCAAAACGTGCCCACCTTCTTACAGTCTGTTTACTTGATATTGCAACTTATTTAGTACTTTGTGGCTTTGTTTCGTAACTCTTTTTAGTTTTGGAATTATCTAGGAAAAATTTCAGACACATACTTTGCACTTATTCACCCCTGGTAAGCTACTCATTGATTTTCACATTTTAGCTTCTTTGTATAATCTGAAATCTTTTTCCACCAAAAATTTTCTACTTTGGTTCTCTCTGTTTTGGTCTTTGATTTTCATTGTTGTTAGCTCTGTTGCCTCTGGTTTGCGGCCATTTTCTTGTGCTTAATTTATAATTGAATAAGTAAATGTCTAAAAAGTATATTTTTTTTTCTTTTTTGGTTGTGAGGTACCTTTTAATTATATTCTATATTGACAGATCGGAAGATTGGGCTGCATATGCATGTATTAATTTTTAATGCTAGCTTTCTTTATAGTATTGTCTTGAGATATTTTGAGGGGTGCAAGTGGCATGGCGAATAAAGTGAAGTGCACGTACTTTGGTAGTGCTTCATTTACTGGTTATGCTAGAGTTTTATAATTGCATAAATTGTTATCTTTTTGTTACAGTTTCATGTTATTACTTTATGAATTAACCATGTACGACGGTCCTAATTGAAAATTGAAGTGCATATTTGGCTAGCTGAAATATTAATCAATTTATAATTGAATAAGTGAAGCTCGAAAATGTTTTCTTTGTATTAAGAAGGTAAAAAGAGACTACATATAAGCAGTGCTACCAGTGTAACAAGAATTTAGTTACTAATATCCTTATTTATTTGGGTTAATATTTAATTAAAATTTAACACACATGAAAGTATTATGAACCTACTAACTCATCTTAGTAAGTTCAATTTGTGTAGGAAAGATCTCTAAAGCTTGACAAAGTTGTGAATACGAGCTGCCCGCAATATTTATAAAAATGAACTTGAAATGAATTAGGAATGTCTAAACGTTGCCAAATTACTGATTTGCTTAATTTTTTGTTAATTATTATCGTCCTCTTGTGGGGTTAGTGGCGGTGGAGGTTTTAAGTGAGGCTGGGGAGATGGAGAAAAAGTGGTTTTTGATGTAAGAGGTAGCAACACTGCAATGAAGAGAGGTATTGAAGCTTATTTGTTCCTAAATGTCCACAGATGTTTTAAATTTTGATGTTGTTTTCTACATGGACGAATCAGCATTTAGCCAATCTTCCGATCTATTAGGCTGACGTTTTTAATCCCTCACCTGAAAATGAAAGTAGAGGGGAATGTGTAATAAACATTTCTAGGTAAATGGAACCACCAAGAGTTCATCTGTTGTTGATTATTGCAACTTCCCATTTAAGTGGCAATTTAGCACTTTTTGTTCCATTTAATAAGCATTGATCTAACCTACGCCGAATTATGATGTTGATTGCGGAGTCCAGAGGGTAGTTTTGTATCCAAATTCTAACCCTCTATTCATAACAATACGTTTAATCTTTTTTTTTTTTTTAAATTTAGTTTACAATATCATTAATAATTATATATCTATTAATATTTTGCCTATATTAAAAGAAATTTTAATTTAATTAGGGTGGGCATGGAGTAAGTTAGTCCTAACCTAACTCGACCCATTAAACCCTGTATGTGGGGCAATTTTTTTGACACCACTCAGATCGAGGCCCCGGTTTCAGTTCATATGGGGTCAAATTGTCACCCATATCTGTAACTAAGCAATATTACAAATTCCCCACACACTATTTGCTTCTTCCTCATTTGTGTCCATATCTATGAGAAATCCAAATCTACTCGGAATGGAAGGAAAATGTAAAAATGAAGGAACATGGTGATCTTTTATATATTGCATGAGGCTTCAAAAATAAATAAATATAAGATCTCCTAATTAATTAGGTTAAGAAAATGATGAACTTTTAGAAATTTCATAGCATGGGTTTTAAGTGTAACGATTAGTTGTCTTCTTAACAACTAATCAAGGAATCAACACTATAATTATATGTGTGTAGTGGTGCAAGCATATGGTTCTTGTTTGAAGGTAGTTTGGCTAATTGCTAATAAACAAAACATAATCTAATTAAAGTAATCACATCCACATAATTTGTAAGATCTATATGTACTTCACAAACCTTCACCATTCATTTCCATAAAAATTATTTGTACTTTTAAATAGAAATGGTTTGTGAATGGGCATGTCACATCAATAATCTACATGGCATATAATGACTCAAATTTAAAAATATTATTTTTATAATTTTACGGATTATGCGAAAGTCTAATAAGGTTTAAATTACATTTTGAGATATCTCTAATATTAAAATACCGTAAATTTTATAAACGGGTTTTAGAATTTTAGAAGTTCTACTATAAAGTACTATATTATATATTTCCATGGATATGAAGAATTCTTTAGTTGAACTATATTTGACACGTCAAGTATCAAGTCAAAACATAAATAGAGAAATGACGAAATTTCAAAAAATAAAAATAAATTGAATTGCATGCGGTTGTCATGGGGCAACCGCTAACACTCCACATGTGGAGGGTGGCGGCGGGTGAATATTTTCAGTTACACGTGTGGAGAGTTATTAGAAAGCAAATAATAATAATAATAATAATAATAATAATATGGGAGGAGTTTCACATGACTGGCCTAACTGAATAATAATAATAATAAATATTATTTTATTATTATTATTATTATTATTATTATTATTATTATTATTATGGGAGGAGTTTCACATGACTGCCCTAACTCCTCGTGACAACCATGAATCAACATGGCAATCCATGCATGGTTGCTACAGCAACCATGTATAGGATGCCATGCACTATAAATAGGGGTTAAAATGACCCCGATTCTCACAATTTTTCAGCCTTTAATAGGAGGGGGAATCGGGCCTCCTCATTTTGGAGGCCTATCTCCCATTAAAGGGGTTGGTCTCCGTTTTTTTTTAGACGACCCTTAGTTTTAGTATTAGGGAAGTGTTGTCCAGACACAATTTAGATGGCAATGAGTATAAATATATTTATCCGCGGTTCAGATTTAGTATTCGAAAGAAGCATTGGGATCAGAGTTAGGTAAGTTTCTTTATAGTATATGTTATGTTTCATTTAATTATCAATAAATATGTTTATGATTTAGGCTCGTTAATAAATTAGTAATACTATTAGTTGTGATTAATTATTGGCTTGTCTCCACTAGCTAGATATTTGAAAATTGAGTAATATGGGGAATTTAATATTTACCGTTTTTAGACTTAAGTGGACAAGGTGAGATAGCTATTGATGGTTCATGTAATGTGTTGAAGCGGCAAAGTTATCGGGTCTCTCGACCAGTTATGGACGGCTGTAAGTAACAGTTCAATTACAATGCAAAACTATAGTGTTATGTGCTTTTACGTGACAATGTGAGATATGAATATTTGTCATGTCCTATGATTGGAATGAGTGATATACATGACAATGATACCATGTGATCATGTATTGGCAATCTTAGATGTGATATATGTGAAAGCGTTTGGGCATGATATATTTTAGTACTATTGAGATATATTAATGAACATGTTACAATGCATGCCATATGTACATATTAAGAATGTCGATAGAGATGAAAACATGCATGTGGCATGAAGATGATTGTCATAAGTTGTTATAGATGATTGTGTGATCTCTATATAGTTATACTACATTTTTGATTGGTCGTCTGGGTATATACATTTCATTTGGGACAACGTATCCTTGTAGATGTTGGGGGCTCAGTGATCGGCTGACTGGGTAAATACATTGGATGCAGTGTTGGAGGCTCGACAGTCTACTGTCTGGGTATATATATTGGACGCAATGTTGGGGCCCCCGACAGTTGATATGATTTGGCCAAGCCATTTTTATGGATATTGGTAAGTTCTTGGCGACGGTCAACACATGATAAGCCCTTGGAAATAAGGCATGTGCGGCAGATGATTGACTTTATTGATGAGGAGCTCATAAGGTATATTATATAGAGATATGATGAGCCCCATTTGTTTAGTGATGTGCATAAATATCATTGCATTTAAGCATCATGGACATGTATAGATATGTCATTACTTGCAGAGCATTAACTTATATATAGTTTTGCATTGTAAATGTGAAAATACAAGTAATATAGGTTGGTGGCGACTCCAAACGACTAGAGGATTGTGTACCGCATGAGCTCCTCGTCTCTTGAATCAAGCGGTTCATATTAGTTCTAACAATCAACAACAGTTTAAGACCCAAAATCAGAACAAAAAACTAAACAATTTGACACAGTACCCCTCTCATCTTCTCTCTCTCTCTCTCTCTCTCTAGAAACTTAGGTCATGGATTTTGTTCTCTTTCAGGTAGGTCATGGCGTCATGCATTCTTTTGGGACCTACACTTCTTTGGAGCTAGTTTTTTATTTTATTATATTTTTTTATTTTGTGAGAAGAGATTATTGTTTGAAATATGTGATGGAAAAGTAGAGAGATTATAGGGAATTGTAAAAAAGTGAGAATGTGTTGTTTGTGTAAGTTTAAATTGTTAATTTTTTTTTTAAGTGAAAAAATAAGTTACAAAAAACAAGACCTAAAACCTCAAAACATTCACGCTATTTTTTTTTTTTTGAATGATTCATTCACGCTAATCTTTCGGTTTTCTTTTACTTTTTATTTCAGCTTTAATTTTATTCAATTTATTTGTAAACCCCCCATGGTGCATGAATTTATCCTAAGTTTGATAATGCTATTTCTGGAACCATAATGCTATTTCTGTTATTTTCAAATCATAAATTTGATTTTTAACAATTTATTTGAATAAGATTTTAAAGTTTAACATGTATTGATTATATTATATACAATTGTATCTATTTGCATTTCTGAATATTTTCTAATTGTCAACTGAAATCATTGAGTTGTGTAAAAACCACATTGAAATAATGTGGAATTTCTGAATAAGCCAAAAAGGCTCATCACATTTGCATTGTCATCTACCCTGTTACGGAAATGCCGGATAAGCGTACAATACTAGAACTACTAAAAAAGCCGCTAGTTGCGAGATCGGAAGAGCCCGTCGCTAAAAAAGGAAAATCCGTCGCAAAACACTTTTTGTGACAGAAAAGCTTCCGATCAGAAAACCAGTCTCTGAACCCTGGTCCCTAATTTTTTTCTGACTGAAATAAGTGACCGTCACAAACTTCCAACGGACTTTGTAATGGGAGAGCCTTCCGTGAGAAAGATTGCGATGGAGAAAATTTGGTGGGAAATAACTGACGGAATACGACCGTCACAAATTTCTAATGGTGTATGTCCGTCACAAATTTCTGACGGAACGTAATCCGTCACAAATTTGAGGGATTACGTTCCATCAGAAATTTGTGACGGATTATGACGGACCATAGTCGGTCACAACTTCCTACGGAAGGATCTGTCAAAAACCTAAATTGGTCCTACTAATTGCGAGAAAACCTACAGTCATTTTATATTGTTCTACCTATAAAAATCACAATTATGTTCAGATATTCTAAAATGACAATTTTCTAACAATTCCATTACTAGTAATGATAATAATATTATTAGTTAACAAAATATACAGTTTAATGACAAAAATTATTTACATTTAAAGTGGCTATGCTACAAAAGGGAGTGCTCATAATACCATGCATACTTTTGCTACCAAATTCACAAGAAATATTAACGAATGAAAGCATCAAGGTAACAAAAAATATCTAATTTCACTAATCCTTAATCTTTACTTCCAAAGCCTGAAGGATTTTTAGAGTTAGGAAGATTAACTTCTTGAAACGTCTTCTTAATAGTTTCGTCCATCCGTCACTGTATTTCCACCATTTGTCTTTGTTGTCGCTCTTCCATATGTTTGTTGTCTTTTTGCAACTCTTCCACCCTTTCTGTCATTTGTTGCTTCTCCATCTGGATCTCTTTGACCTTTCTCTTCAAGCTAGATACTTCATGACAGCCAAGGTTTCCTGTTTTTCAATAGAGGAACCACATTTCACTCGTAAAATGTCTTCTTCTAAACATTTGAAAACTTAAACCGTATAATCTGAAAAGCTTCCACAAAAACCCAGTGATGGATCAATCAGAATTTCAACCAAAAAAATGGTTCCAAATGAAACAGACCCTATTTAGATGCAAAGAATCAGTCAAGATCGGAAGAGCACAGGGCTTTCAATGATTCCATTTATGGAAACTAGTTAAGAGCCATATAATACGCAAGTACTGCAATGAATCAGAGGAGCCAGATGACACAAGTAATGACACTTCAAATAACACATAATAATATAATAGCATCAACAGAGTACAAAACATGAAAATCCGTTTAAATAGTTTCCCTCATCCTGTTCTTGGTTGGAGAGGATGGATTTGTTCAAGGCTTACCAATATGGAGTGATATGGCAGTACTTTAGCAAGTATTTAAGTGTATTCTGAACAAGAAGCCCAGCAACGACTCCCTGTCAGGTCAAATAGATGATCAGAAATATAAGATCACGGGCCAAAAAATCATAAAGCATACTAAGTGTAAGCAGCTATTAACTCACAATGCACTGGTCTAAACAATTGTATTCTTCACTGTGAAAACAATATATATTTCAGGATTTAGGTTGGCGTTATTGCAACTCAAGATATTTATTCATTTGATGCGACAAAAAGAGATCACTGCATGATTCTTGGTTGTGATCATGGCTTGTGGGGTAATCCTACATTAATCCCACTTCAAATGTTCTTGACAGTCGGCCCTGATTTTGTCATGAAACAACTATAAGTTATCTTGGATGTTTTCTTGGCTGTCTTATTACTGTCCCTGGGTGATAACCTTTTGAAAGTGTTGACAATCACAGTTTTTAGTTTTTTCTACTCTCTCATTGCTAAGAATATCTAACAAGCATTCATTTATAGCAGCAGACGAGTTAAGCCCATGCCGTTTTCTGTCTTTATCATGGTCCTTAACATTTTCTCAATCTACCGCTTTACTAAAGGTACTGAATAAGATATGTAACACAAATTAACAAGCATACTGTTGCATCCAATAAATGCAGGTGATAGGATGGTCCATGTGGTTTTCGGAGTATCTCTTCCTTGAAAGAAGCTGGGCTAAGGACAAAATCACTTTAAAGATATTTTTGAGGTTGAATTTTTTGTTGTTCAATATTCACGTGGAAGTTCATAGCAGGCATCTTTTTTCTATTATATTTCCTTGGAAAGGCTAATACTGTTCCAGTTCGGGAAATTATTGCCCCAGAGAAATGCAGGTGCCACTATTGCACCTTGGTAAATTGCCCCCAAGAATGTTCATTACAGTCAGGAAATATGTTCATTACTGATGTGTGAAGTGTGCAGCGTGAAGAAAAAAGGAGGATACCGTTTGCAGGACATGTTAATTTCACAATATGTGTGCAACAATAATCAACATATTAGAATTAAGAAAAATTAAAACTTTTAACAGCATTTTGTACAAGAGGAATCAACTGAGCAAACCTAAATAGTATATCAACAAACACATAAGAAATAAGATAAGTGCAGGGAAACACAAACATTGCAATGGAAACATAAGCAAATCATATATATACTGAGAAAAGTAAATACCAAATCCGACAAGAGTACCGAGAGAAATCAAATGCAGAACATCGAGAAGCACTACAAGAATACTCAGCAAAAAAAATGCAAAAATCGGATAGGAAGCAAGAAAGGCCGATGTACCTAGCAAGTAGAATAAGAAAACCCAGAGGAATGATTGATGCCGAGAAGCCCCCCTCTTCCTCAATTTCTACCTGTTGGCAGTCATAACACAGAAAACTCAACATTACGACTCATGGGTTACAAAAAAGCCCTATTCACAATCCCTAATTCTTGGACTATGTTGGGGAAAATGAAGCCCTATGCTACCTATATCTCTCTTTCTTACTAAGAGATGAATTGGAGAAGACGAGAGTGATAATTGGAGAAGACAACAGCGAGAGAAGCTCACCCAGCGATCTCTTCGTTGAGAGAGGGGGAAAAAAAGGAATGGATGACACTCGGAGTGGGCGGTGAGGACATGGTTGAGTAGGCGCGAGCTCTTCTCGTGAAAGTTTTCATTTTTCAGCTTTTAGCGCCCACGAGCTCTTCTCGTGAAAGTTTTCATTTTTCAGCTTTTAGCGCCCAAAATTTGGCACCAATACTGAAATATAAGAAGAATTAAAGTCTTGGTATAATAATTTATATATATATATATATATATAATAAGAGAATGGTGTCTTTTCCCACTCATTTTCTGGCTCCGTAAGATTTCTGGTTCTATAAAATTTCTAGTGATATCATTTAATTTCTTTTTTTTATCTTTAGTTTTTTTTGGAAATTATTATGCTAATTCATTAAATGATATTCACATTTCCCTTTATTAAACTATATCCAATCAACAATTCACAGTAGTTTCTGTAGCCAACTATTTTGAAGTAGCGATCTATCACTTATCAAATCTAAACGAAATTAATTGAGAGTTCTATTTCAAAAAAAGAAAATAGTAATCTTTATAATTCGAAAACACATGCATATATATATATATACACACACACACACAATAAGAGAAGGGTGATTTTTCCCGCTCATTTTCTGACTCTGTAAGATTTCTGGCTCTATAAGATTTCTGGTGATATCAATTTAATTCCTTTTTTTTTTATCTTTATTTATTTATATTTTTTTGGAAATTGTTACACTAAATCATTAAATGATATTCACGTTTCCCATTATTAACCCATATCCAATCAACAATTGACAGTAGTTCATGTAGCCAACTATTTTGAAGTAGGGATCTGTCACTTATCAAATCGAAATGAAATTAATTGGGAGTTCTATTTAAAAAAAAAAAGAAAATAGTAATCTTTATAAGTCGAAAACACATGTATCTACATATATATATATATATATAATAAGAGACGGGTGGCTTTTCCCGCTTATTTTCCAGCTCTATAAGGTTTCTGACTCTATAAGATTTATGGTGATATCACTTAAGATTCCCGCTCATTTCTGGCTCTATAAGATTCCCGCTCATTAGTTGGCAAACATGAATTTGTTGTTTATATGCAAGTGGTGAATTTGAAGGCCCACAATCATCCAATATACGGTTAACAACTAAGCATGTCACTTTTTCATGCCAGATAAATATGTCTCTCTAGAATTAATACTGTTATTACTACTTTTAGATCCCGTGCAACGCACGTGTGAGAATTCTAATAATAATAATAATAACAACAACAACAATAATAATAATAACAACAACAACAACAACCATACATTGATATATTAATTTAATGCCCATCAAAATAACGTAGCGATATAATATAAAAATTCATTTCAAAGTATATAAACAAAAGCTTACAATAAAATAAAATTCTACAAAAATGATATTCTTTTCAGTTACTGTGCTAATTAAATATTTATAAGCATTCTAATTTACAAAACACAGGTATAAAATGAAACTTCTTAAATTAAGGTCAATATTTTTAGTACTTTCTAAATGTTACACATTTGAATTATTAATTTATATGGGAAATGTTCCGTGTATGAATAAATTAGACAAACATCTAGGACGACGAATAATATTTTTCACTCATTTTATTTAATCTAATGCCTGAGGTTTACTTATTCAGTTGAACCCATTACAAACTACTTTCTATATTTATCGATTAAACTCATTACAAACTCAATATATATATATTCAATTTTTTTTTAATTACAAAGGGGATGGAGGGGTGGGGTTCAATTTAAACCCATTACAAACTACTTTCTATATATTTCGTTAATAATAGTAACAAATGAGGTCTGTTGCAAATATTAGCAGCTCTAAAGAAATATTAGCATGACGTCGACTAGTCGTGGCTTGATCTTGCAATACAAGTTCTACCCATAAATTATATTCTTAGTTTCTCGATATAAGTCCCTTTACCCGTGTGAGATGTCTTGCTTTTGTCTTCACGATTGTCTACCAATCTTTGTGCCACAAAACTGTTCTCCCTGTGAGGATACATCCAACTATGATCATCCGACATCCTGCATCATGTAATACAAAATGAACAAGCAAGACAACTATAATATAAGAATCAATTTCAAAGTTAAAAAAGGCTAAAAACAAAATAAAATTCCACAAAAATGATATTCTTTTCAGCTACTGTGCTAATTAAATACTTATTAGGATTCTAATTTAATAACACAGAGAAACTTATTAAATTAAGCTCAATATTTTTAGTACTTTCTAAACGATACAAATTTTGAATTATTAGTCCATATGGAGAATGCTGTGTGAGTGAATAAATTAGACAAACATCTAGGGCGACAACTAATATTTTCCATGTACTCATTTTATTTGATCTACGCCCAAGATCTACTTATTAAGTTAAACCCTTTGCAAACTACTTTCTATATTTATCGATTAAGCCCATTACAAACTACTTTCTATATATTTCCCAAAAAAAAAAAAAACAAAAAAAAAAGAGAAGAAAAGAAAAGGTACTTTCCACATACACATCCAAAAATCTAAACTTTTTAAATGCACATCCATTCTTCATCAATTAGCTTGTGCATTTTCATTAAGTCTTATGTTAAACGTTGTTGTTATTATTATTATTCAAATTATGAGCTCAAGTCATTTTCCAAAGGTTTTGTTTTTTTCATTACTATTACTATAAGTCTCGATGAATACAATGCGTTAAAAGTTAAAGAAAGTGCTTTTGCACAAGCTCTAGTTCATCTCCAAGCTATTTTTGTACCATTTCAAATTAAGATAACATTGGATATCTTGTTATATTGTAGCTCACAAATGTATTACTGTGTTCATATTCCACGACCGGATTGAGAGTACGAATTAATTTTCAAATTTTCATGGGTTGCCGCCATTGATGAACATAGATTTGTGCTTGAGTTGAGACAGCGAAATTTGGGATGCCAAAAATAAGGAAAGAATAAAAAATATCCCGCCAGTCGATGTGCAATTATTTTAAATGGTCTTTCAATCAATAAATAAGCCTAAGTTAAGTTATGTTTCTCAGTCCCGATCTATACTTTTACATATATATATATATATATATATAGTCTCATTAATTAATTGTTTAAAAGTTGATGTGCCAAATTTGGGTCCCTCCATTCCCAGAGAAATACCAAATAGTGTATGAATTTGGAGGGGTTAAAAACCTATAATTTTGGGAACTCCCGTTAGAAGTTAAGTCATATATTGAGCCAAGTAGAGTCAATATATCTCATGTAATGCGGGATAAAACTGGATATCTTGTCATATGGTAGTTCCATTAATGTATTACTGCGTTTGTATTCCACAACAGGATTGAGAGTATGAATTAGTTTTCCAATTTTCATGGGTTACTGCCATTGATGAACATAGATTTGTGCTTGAGTTGAGACAGTGAAATTTGGGAGAGAGATGATAAGGCGTCAAACATAAGGGAAGAATAAAAAATATCCCGCCAGTCGATGTACAGTTATTTTAAACACTCGTTTAATTAATAACTAAACCTTAGTTAAATTATGTTTCTCCTGTCCCGATCTATACTTTCCCACGTATATATAGTTTCATTAATTAATTGTTTAAAAATGGTTCTAATGTATACGCAGTTGATGTACCAAATTTGGGTTACCTCCACCCCAGCAAAAATACCAGGCAGTGTATAAATTTTGAAGGATTAAGAACCTATAATTTTGGGAACTCCCGTTAGAAGTTATGTCATGTATCAAGTCCGATAGAGTCAACATATCGGATGCAATGCGGGATAAAAGTGGATATCTTATGATATGGTAGTCCACTAATGTATTACTGCGTTTGTATTTCACTTATTCACAACGCTACATTGTTATTGTGTTTTTCACAAACTTTCTCTAAATACTACCTTAGAATACTCATGTGATCAAAATTTGGATGATTATAAATAATTTCACTAAATTGCTAGTTTAGTGAAAAAGCCATTTGAAAAGTATTGCACTTCTTCTTCTTTTTTTTTTTGAAAAGTATTGCACTTCTTCTTTTTTCCTCTTATATACTATATAAAGTATCTATCTATATATCCTGGTGTGATAATAAAGTAGAATACGATCCATCCAATAACAGCCCATCCAAGAAAAAAAAGATGCAAGCTCGTGGGTTACATCATTACCTTCTTAAAGAATAAGTAACAAGTGCCAAAACTTGTTTTAGCAATCAAATTAAATGTGCCCACTACAACGGAATAGACAAAAAAAAGGGGAACAAAATGACGCGCAAAGAAAAGATAGTGGCATTTTTAAAAATTTTGGCAAATCGATACACGTCAGTTTTAACTAGAAACTGATGTGTTTTGACTTCAATCACCGGTTGCTCAAATTGAATAGTCGCCCATTCTTCAGTCCGTAAACAATATACGTTGGTTCCTTAAGGAACTGACATGTATTGTTTGTTTATTGGTGTTGGTTTCTCGAGGAACCGATGCCTATAAGCAAACAATATTCGTATTTCCAACCAATTCAAAACACAAGACAGCACTGTGTACATCCCTAACTCAAAAAGTAAATCCCCAATTCATTTTCTCATTCTACCCCTGAAATCTGACCGAGGTGATTCAATCCAACAGTGGTGCAACCATTTCCGGAGTCTTGAAGTCTACCATTTCTAGTGTACGAAGTCCGTAATTTCCGCTGATTTGAAGTCGATCTGCTAGCAATATCGGCCCCCGTTTTCATCTGATTGAATTTGTTCATCATCTTCTACATTCAAATTTGAGGTAATTTTTAAGTTCAAAATAAGATAATGCTGTAAATATTTTCTTGATTGAAGGAACATTTTGCCTAAAATTTGGGAATTAGGATTCTAGGGTTTGTGTATATTTTATTAGCATGAAGTTTGTTGATTTTGGTTGATGCATGTAATTTCTTGGGCATTGTTTGTTAAATATATTTATACAACGTTATGGATACATAAGATTTTGCTAGAATTCATTAATTCATGGGATTTTTATGGAAGTTGGACAAATGTTGCACATTACATGTTCGATAAAATGCCTCAAAAATTTTTTGAAAGTTGATGCATTGGCTAGAGAGATTGATAACTAAAATTGTGAAGCTAATGTATATGTAGTTAAAAAGCATTGATAGACGAATAAACTAAGAAAATCACATAATGTAAAAATTCTTTGATTAATTTTGTTATGCAAATGAATATGTAATTAATAAGACAAATAAGCTATGAAAATAAAAAAAAATAAAAAATTCTTTCTTTAAGTCTATGATACAAATGAATATGTAATTAACAATTAATGTTGATATGCAAATAAAAAATGGAGATAAAATAATATAAAAATTCTTTGATTAAGTTTGTGATAGAAATGAATATGTAATTAACATGATAAATAAGTTAAGAAAATCAAATAATGAAAAATTCTTTGAATAATTTTGTGATACAAATGAATATATAAATAACAAACAATATTGATGTACAAATAAATTATGGAGATCAAATAATGTAAACATTTATTTGATTATGTTTCTGATGCAAAGAGATATGCAAGTAACAAATGTGAGTGGACAAATGAATTAAGAAAACCAAATAATGTAACCCACTAAAAATACGATCTCTCTTGTTCTGGCCCTCTTGATAGGTTGCGAGTTATGATTGGAATTGGATGTATGGGAGATGTAGCATACAAGAATATGTGAACGGAGTTGAGGAATTTTTAAATTTGCCGAGAATAATAGAAAAAAGAACCGTGAAGAATTGATGGCATGTCCGTGTCGCGATTATAAGAATCTGGAAAAGTATAATGGCTGTATGGAAGTCAAACACCATTTGATTAGACGTGGTTTTAAAGAAGGTTATACCCGGTGGATATGGCATGATAAGAGTTTACTTCCTGGGACAAGCATGGGTTAAAATGAAGGTGTTTAGGAGAAGAATACTGTGAATAGAAGTGGTGGGATTAATGTGGACAATGAGGATAACGATGTCGAGAATAATTACGTAGATGAAATGATGTGTGATATACAAGATGATTTTATTGAGGCACTATATATATTTGATAACTTGTATATTGATTCTGAAAAGCCTTTGTTTCCTAGATGTAATAAATTCACAAAGTTGTCTGCTGTGTTCAAATTATATAACTTCAAAGCAAAGAATGGGTGGAGTGACGGGAATTGCACAGCGTTGTTGGAACTTTTAGGAGACATACTTCTAGAGGATAACAAGCTTCCTAATCCAACCTACGGGGCAAAGAAATTGTTGTGCCCATTGGGTATAAAGATTGAGAGGATACATACATGTCTAAGTGACTGTGTCTTGTACTAGAATGAGTATAAGGACTTGCAGGTATGTCCAAAGTGTGGGGTCTCACAGTACAAGAGAAATGACAGCCATGATAAATGTGAAGATAAAAAAAGGTCCTTTCTCAAAGATGTTATGGTATCTACCCATGATATCGAGATTCAAACGCATATACACAAACACAAGAAATGCGAAGAAAATGCAGTGGCATGCTAATGGGAAGGAAGAAGACAGAAAATTAAGATACCTGGCTGATTCTCCTCAGTGGAGAAGCATAAATAGGATGTTCCCTGAATTCAGCAGCAAAAATAGGAATATTAGGCTTGGACTATGTACATATGGAATGAAGCCTCACAGCAACATGAGTGTCGACATTGCGCTTCGCTGGTTCTTTTATTATATTACAATCTTCCTCATTTGTTGTGTGTGATATAATCTATATGCTCTATTCATGTTTACTTGCAATGTTACTTTCATACTTGTATGATTATTTACATGCTTCATTAATTACACCTATTATAGTGTGATATTGATAACATTAACTTATTAATCTTTTTATATATGTAAGTACTCAATTACAAGCTTCGTGATGGTCAACGATTCAAGTGCATTTGATCCCCAGTCTATAAGCAAAGTGAAGCAGACTAGATGAGCAACCATTTATAAGAAATTCAAGCAAAAGTAAGATCAGCCAGTAGCTAGCGATTCAGTTTTATGAGTTGGAGGGTCGATCGGGACGTTCAGTAAGAAGTTCCAGAGTTATGTAGGGAGGGTGGCTAGGATTCATGTTCACATAAACTACACATATTGGAAAAAAGTCGAATCTAGTCTTAAGGACGTGATTTGGGAAGCTATCAAGGTATCACCTTACTGTAGACTTTGTTCGCAGAAGCATTTCAACATGCAAAATGAGAACATAAAGCAACCTGCATTGAGAGTGGCTGGGATGAGATGGAGAGGCTTCAAAACACATTCAATTCTAAAATACATCAAAGAAAAGCATCCAAATAGAAAGCTCTCTGTGAGCTTTGTGCTTTCATTTCACCAGCATAGCTGAAACAGTTCAGAAAAGGCCATGACACGCCGGAGTTCAAGGTATATTAATGACATAATTTTTTCTTAACTTTATTATCGATGGCTGAAAATAAAAATCAGGTGACGGCTTGTCCTTCAGGAGAAAAGTGAGAAGGCAAAGCAAAGTCAAGTGTATAATGAGCACCCATACTTCCTAGGATCAGCCAGATATGCAGGGGATAAGGCCCTTATCTTCTTTCTCATTATGTGGGTCAGTTAGCTCAACCATTATGATCGAGGATCACAGTTTACATTAGGTTCAAGCAAGAATGAAGAAGATAAGTGAGGGTGATTATTACATCCTAAACGAGAAAACCAAAAGAGTGTATGAGAAAATTGTAAGTATATAAGTTTTCAATTTTTCATAATTTAGTTAATTAACATTAATTAATGAACTTATATTTAACTTTTATTTTGTCTAACAGAAAGAAAAGCACTAGAGGCTAGCTAAAGGACGTTTCCCAAAAAAGCACAATAATGTCTAGTCCAAGGCGCTTGGGAAGGAGCAGCATCTAGGTCGAATGAGGAGATAGAGTGTATACGTCACCGTAAAGGATGTTTATAGTCAACCTGAGGAGACCAGGAGAGGGCCAAGTGAGGTCATGTCACTGGATGATACTAGACAGGTGATCACATCGGAGGTAGAGGCTAGCATCGTTGAGTGGGTCAGGAAAGAAACTATGTCACAGATGTAGGCCCAGCTCGATATGATGCAGTCGTAGTTTGTCTC
>CAVNYN010270794.1:0-26482 GCA_963692815.1 Nyctanthes arbor-tristis | reverse complement strand
CGGCAAAGATTTGTTCTAGGGAGATTGATGCCTGATCAATTTCCTTCAAAAAACTGAGTAAAACGGAGTCACTTGAATGAACAAAAGTTGGATGTACAATTACTTGATTTATACTAGGAATATCTTGTTGGGTACTATTGGATTGATCATCTTGTTACCAAATGCATGCTTTTTGAATTGACTTGATTGTTTTAAAATTCATATGAGCTTTGGATACATGGTTTGCGAAGGTACTTGCCAACGGAGTCAAATCGAAAAACTAAAAAAATCTCCAATGAAATAAAACAAAGTATTCTTTCATTAGTCCGTGAAAAAGAGAAGGCATTGAAGGAAGGCAAAGATTTTGGCCACAACTTATTGCAAATGGTATTGCAATCGGAGCTCGCTCATGGTTACGGTGATGAGGAAGTCCCCGGGCATGTCAAGGCATTCTATTTTGCCGGAAACGAAACCACGGCAAATCTTCTCGTTTGGAGTATGATTATGCTTGCTAGTTATCCAGAGTGGCAAGAGCGTGCCAGAAAAGAAGCTTTTCAAGTCTTTGGAGATCGTAAATCAGATTCTGATGGATTAAGTCAACTTAAAGTTGTAAGTATATAATATAGCTCGTGACTTCTCTTCAGAACAACATCAATAAGCATTTTCTGAAAAAGTTTGAAACTGTTTTTAAGCTTTCTTGATACTTGGATATATATACTTGTTTTTCTTTTACATAAACGTCTCTCCCTATTGTGTAGTTATCTATGATCGTGAATGAAACATTGAGGTTGTATCCGCCGGTGGTTGAGCTATCCAGACTCGTCGAAGAAGAGATACAAATAGGAGAATACACCATACCCGCCGACACACAACTCATGTTACCAACGGTCATAATTCATCGTGATCCTGAATACTGGGGTGAAGATGCAAACGTGTTCAAGCCTGACCGGTTCGCCGAGGGAGTGCTGAAAGCAACCAAAGGGCGCCCCGTATATTTTCCCTTCGGCTGGGGACCTCGAATTTGCATCGGCCAAAACTATTCGTTGTTAGAGGCCAAACTAGTGTTGGTCGACCTTCTTCGCACTTTCACCTTTGAGATTTCGCCCAACTATGTACACGCCCCGCATGTGGTGTTCACTCTTCAACCTCAGTTTGGAGCACAAATCATTTTCCGCAGCCTCAAGTGATCAAGTTAAAAGGGTTCCTATGATTATCCGTTGTTGCTAGTGTCTGTGTATGACATGGGTGTTGGTAAATTGGCCTTTTTTATCTCACTAGTTGAGAATATGTGCGTTAAGATGCATATATAAGTGACGAATAAAGATATCTTTGCAAAGCACGTTGCATGTAATGGTCTAATGATTCAACTTAATTTAGTGGCTTCACAGTGGACTAGTAATGTGGCAAAAATTGATCTAGACATTCAATAATACTATGATCATGTTTTAAAAGATATTTTTTTTTGCAATGCCTTCTTAAATATTTATTGTAATTCATGTGTCATTAATTAGTAAATTTCACGCTTTTAGTGAAATTATTTTCCTTTCTTTTGATAGCAATTACAGGCAGCTTATTACTGCACATAAAATATTTGAAAATCCTAGTAGCTTAAAATTAAATGTAAGATGCATACAATCTTAAGTAAAGATGTTAGGAGACCTAGCGAATTCTCTTCACCAATGGAGAATAAGATTTTTGAGAATTTCACAAAACATGCACTTTATATGTTATCATGAATAAACTCTACAATTTCCTCCGCCTCAGTCTTTCTTGTCATGGTAAGTTTAATTTTGTAATTCACATTTCACTCTTCTTCAAATGCAGTCAATTATCTTATAAAAATGCCATTTCCGGCAGCTTTTTGGCAGCCAAAAGGGGGGAGTCTCCCCACCCCCAGTGCTACTGAAATGGCAGGATGTTTGCGGCCATTTCGACAGCTTTTGGGTGTCATTTTAGCAGCCAAAAGGGATGAGTCTCATCGACTCATCCCTTTTGGCTACCGAAATGAATTAATTAATTAATCTTAATAAATATATAACTGTGTTTCAAAACCCAAACCTTTATCGCGACAAAGGAGAGCCCCAATTCTGAAATATACAATGGCTAAATCAACGAGATGGTAACGGTTCTTTCAAAATTTCTTACTAAGATAAAAGTTAATTCATGTCTCTGTTTTTCCTTTTTTTATTATTTACGGGTTTGAGTTACAAAACTATACAAGATTTAAGGTCAATGGCAATGAGTTCTAAACTTCTACCATCTACAGATTTGGTATGAATTAATGTATTCCTTCTTTGAATTCTATTAATTTCTCTATTTTATTCAGACATAAGTGCGGTTAAGAGTGCAATCGATTGGGCGATCAATGGTTAGATGATTGTTTGGTTACTTATATTAAAAAGGAAACTTTTGACAATAATGATAATGAAAAAATCATGCATCGGTTTCAGAATATGAAGACTATGCAGGAGCATCTACGATGTAGAAGTTATTTGATGCTTTTGAAAGTTTTTAATGGAATTTTTGTTAAATTTGAAACATTACAAGGATGTTTGATGTAATATTTTTTATGGTTATATATGACCTTTTTGCGTGTTAATTATCAATAATTACCTATGTTAGCTTTTATTTTTATCGTCATTACTCGCTTCCATTACTAGAAAAGTCTAGATCCACCACTGGTAACAAGGTTTGTGTATCAAGCTATGTTATGTGTAACAATGTTTTTATTAAACAACGTGTGTCTAGATGTCACAATGTGTGCTATGTGTCTAACGATGTTGTCTGTTACAAGGTTCGGTACATTGTAAGAAGCTATGATTTATGTGCAATAAGGCTTGTTACGTGTGTAGCAAGTTATGTTATGTATGTAACAATCTATATTCTTAGTATAACAAGACCAGTTACATGTGTAGTAAGCTATGTTGTGTGTGAAATAATGTATGTTACATGTACATCAAGCTATGTTATATGAATTAAAAGCATAACATACCTCAATTCTCAATGTTATTTGATAAAGATTCAAAATTATTGTGTAACGCCTGTTATATGCATAGCAATTTATGTTATGCATATAACAATGTTCGTTACGTTCGTAACAAGCTATGTTATCTATGTAACATTTTATGTTAATTACATAAAGTAACACATCATGTTACATGCATTTAAAATATTGTAACATTTTTATTACATGAAATGAGTGACAATTTCTACTACATGAACTTAAAAAAAAGGAAAAGAAAAAAGAAAAGAGGAAAAAAAGGAAAAAAGGGAAACAAGAAAAGGATATAATATATATATATATGCTAAATAAAATAAGATATATATATATGTATGCATGCTAACTAATATAAACAATGGAAAAATAAACCTTTTTTCAAATTAAATAAAGAAAATAAGTTAATATCACTATACTCTGATGCTTGAGGTCAACACATTAGAGTGAAATTGGAGCTTGTCTTAAAATTGGTGTACTTAGTTCGATGATGTGGAAAAATAGTATTGAAGCACGTAGATATATGGGACGTGTGTCATCATATTTTCCCACATGAAGATGGTTCCATTGTAAAACCATTTACATTTCTAACTTTTTGAGATATCTACACTACTAGTCAATCACCCGTGCGACTGCACAGGAAAACCAAATAAATATAAATGTTTGAAATAAAAATTTCAATGTTAAATATTAACCTTAAATATGGAATCAAACTGTAGTGCCATTGAAAAATAACCACAAAATCCAGCTACAATATTATATGTGATACACAAATATGCATTTCAAGTGAATTCTAGATATTGCTATTAACTTGTGGTAAGAACTGGCTCTAAGCAAGAAAGACTGAAAGGTAGGATCCACAATTACAAATAATCAGGACACTCCATCAAAATAAAACAGGTCATCCATAATATATTACTTCAGTTGAACTGCAGAGGACAAAGGATAAGAAAGGGAAGTTTAGACAAATCTAAAGTTTTCAATTCTTTTTTTTTTTTTTTTTTGAACGGATAAAGTTTTCAATTCTTGATAAAACTCGTAGTGCATGAATGCGAATAAAATTAATTATAATAAACAAAAAAGAATTTCAATATCCATAAAAGTCTAAATTTGAACAAAAATAATCAAGAAGTTAAACATCATCTCAAAGTCAAAACGCAGATAAACCAGAAAACTATTCATGTAAAATATATATGTAATATGCAAGTGTACGGGCTGTACAAATAATATAGTGGACAATGAGTCCATATTATCGTTCCCACGAGGAAAAATTCAAGTAGTGAATACCCAACTCACGATCTAGTTGAAACATTTAAAATTTTGAGTTTGTTTTAAAAGTAAATAGATAAACAAAGGCGATTACGAAAGTTTCTTCAAGAATTCTATAAATTTAGGACTCACAACTTTACCACCATTGATTCCCCTAGCTACCGGTTCATTGATTCAACAAAAATCAATCCTAGTTAACAATCGAGTTTCACGTAATTAATCAACTACACCTCTCTAAGCTAGTTAGTCCTACCCAATTAGCTCCCTCATCTATCTCTAAGTGAGCACGTTAACAACCCCCTTAAGTGCATTAATAACAGAAAACTCATGCAAATATTCCCGAGGTTCAATCTACATGACCGCACTAACCACAAGCAAATCTTTTTGTCTTGTCTAAGTTAATGTCCTTTATCGCCTAATCTAATTTATGCATTCCTCTCTCGAGTTCAACACAGACCAATAAATGTCCACAAATTCGTGCGCCAAATAAGTGAAAGTCATACAAAACAAGAATAAAGAATTAACTAAAAACCATTTTCAGGCATTGAATCAACAAACAAGCAACTAGGGTTCACAATGTGGCTACGTCATTTATCCCAAGAAAAAGAATTAGTTACACATAATAAAGATCAAATTAATGGAGAGAAAGAGAATAAAGCAAGAATTTATGACCGGGTTTATCGAGAAAAAGACTGAGAACAAAAACATTGTACCAATCTTCTTCAGGTTCGAATTTGAACTCAAAAATCCCAAACAATCTCTATGAACTTTGAAGAAACTAATGTAATTTGATGTATATATCGATGTCGTCTACTGAGAACTAATCTAGCCCTATTTTTAGGAGGCTTAGAAGCCTTAGAAGTGCTTAGAAATCGTAAAAACCCTATTAAATTTTACTTTGACATGAAACTGGAAAATACAAATCTTCTGCCGACTGGTCATTGCAGCCGCAATGAAGTAAGTGAATGCGCTCGCAATGAACAATGAACGGTCTCCCAATTCCTTCTTTGCACCCGCAATCAGGTGTCATTACGCTCGCAATTTTCTTACTTGCTCTCTGAACTTTGTTTAGGGACAGGCAATTGCGGCCTAACATTGCGCCTGCAATGTGTAATTTTTCTAGACCACAATGGGTTGTAATAATCATTTCATTGCACCCGCAATTGACTTTCAGAACTCTAAACCTTGATTTGTGACAGATATTGCTCTTACATTGCACCTGCAATGTATCCTACGTTACGCCCGCAATGAACAAACTTCAAGCCCGAGATTTTTTTCATCTTCCTTTTGATCCTCTATCTTTTTCCTTGTTTCTTTTTGGTCCCCAAACTCTAGATTGTTTACAACATTAGTCCAAGACCATCCAAAATCATGCAAATCCGACCTGAATCAATTCTCTGCACTCCTTATTGAACTATAACCTAAAAATTAACAAACTAACACATAAATATGAACTTTTAACCCAAAATTAAAACACTCAAACATAACTTAGAGTATTTAATGAATATAAATTATAAACCTATCAAATATTCCCACACTTAAACCGTTGTTCGTTCTCGAACAACACACAAAACAACACTCAAAAGCATAAACATAACTACTAGATTATCCCGACCAGACATGAGGCAAACAACTCATTATTACACTTATGGCAAATCATAGTAGCTCCCCTAATAAAAAGGCTGCAATTCAAGAGTTTCATAATACTTTTTTTTCACAAATAATGATTAACCCTTTTGAAACTCATAAAATATCATGAACAAGGATACTTAAGCAACCTTTAGAATCATGAAATACAACTTTCACCTGGAATAGCATAAACCAGATAGGCTGACTCTCATGGATAAATCTACTCTTCATTCAAGTGTTTAAGGGTTAAGTGTTTACGCTTAAAATTCTACCTACAGGAAAGTTATACTATAAGCTTGCAAGATTTCTCATTCTCCACCACTTAGGAATACATGCATCACACAAATTAATAGTTTTTTTAAGGGTTGTAACGGGGCTAAGGGTCAAGGTTGAAAAATTTGGAAAGTGAGGCTAATGAACTATTGGAATTAGTAGAACACAAAAATTATAATATTCAAGAACATATCCCAAGTGAAACCACTACCCCATTCATCCTTTCAAAATTCCTAGCATCACTTGTAACATCTCACAAAAATTCAACAATAAATTTAGTGAAAAACAAGTATTTTACCAACAATTGGAATAAATGCTCGAATCTTTCACTATTTGTGTTCCAAGATTGAAAGTTTATTACTCAAAGAAATAAGGATCGGCTAAATCATTCCGGAGATATGTGATGTTAAATTTGCTAAATTAAGAAACACTTGATATTTTTATAATTATTTAAATTGCCAAATCATAAGGCATGTGGTATTTTTGTAAATAAAAATCTTGCTAATGTTGCCAAGTGTCAAGACCATGCTATTTTTATAATTAATTAATTGATAATCTTGCCAAGTGTCTAGGACACTTGTTAATTTTGTAAATTATAGATTTCAAATGACATTTAAACATAATTAATTCCTAAACAATATAAAAAAAGGGGGGGACAATGGCCAAATGAAATTCGTCCAAAATCACCTAGGGTGGAAGAACACTATCAAAACCCCACCAAAACACCCATTTATCATTTAAAAAGGCTCTCTTTCCATATATAGAATGATTATAACCTAAAAAGCAAGGGTTTGGAAGTATTTTCCACTTATAACTGAAGGAATATTTGGCAAACCTTTGAGGTGAGTAACCGGTACTTTGATTCCCTTTCAATCATGCATTAAGTTTTCATAAATGAACATGACCTTTGTGCGTTGTTACGAAAAGAAAGATTGATTCTTTGCTCTGCATTGATACGGAAGAAAGATTGATTTATTGCATTTGTATCGCTTGTTAATATTCTACCCGTTTTGAATTGCTTTGTGGATTATGACTTTTCTGTGTGATCTTGGTCATTTTGGCTATGGGGTAATCTTTGTAGCCTTAGTGTGTGGTCTTAGCCAATTTGAATCTTTGTGGTCTTACTGTAAGGTATTGGCCAATCATATCCGCACCACGGTAGTAGTTTAACTAGTGATAGGGCCCATGTGTGCAACAAAAGGCTTTGTGCATTCGATGACTTTATGTATCTAAAGGCTTTGTGAAATACATGCTTTTCTCGAAAATGCGTTTTCTTATATGAAAATTGAATTAAAATATTTGGTTATTCACTGAGTACGTTGTACTCGCACCTCTTTCCATCTACAAGCTTGTAGGTATTGAATTTAGAGCTATGTGGCTGGATCATCCCAAGGGTGGAGAAGATACATGTGTGCGATCGAGACTTCAGTGCGTGGCTGAGGTTTCGTTATGGGAGGCCGCAATAGTTATTGTAAAATAATATTGAATATAATAGTGTTTGAATTGTATTTGTAAATCTCGCCCTTGATTTTAATAGAGATATATATTTAAATGTTTGCGCTACCTTTTAATATGGTAATAAAATTGGTAATAGATATATATTTAAACGCTTGCCCTCGATTTTAATATAGTAATAAAATTGGGGGCGTGACATCATTTATACAGTAACTACATATCCCAACCTCCAAAAGTAAATCATGCCTCCATTTGAAAAATGAAAAATCAACCTTTTATTTCAATTCTTTTTTTCCCTCTTTTTTCACAAATTTCCTTTTGACAAAACTTTGTTGTCACTTCCTTTTTTTCAGCTCGTTTTGCAAACATTTTTATTTGCGTTTTTTTTCATTCTTGTAACTCTTTTTATCATCTTTTTTTTTTCATTTTTCTTTTTTCCCCCCTCCGATTCATTAACTCTTTCCTTTTCTTTTCACATAATCTAACCACACGAGCCTAAACATAATCAAATTTAACTCATCATCTCATCAACAATAATTACTCTTCTGCACACTTTTTTTTATCCATCCCCAAGAAATAAAAGCAACACGCATCCACTAGTCCATTGACAATATAAGGATATACATTATTTTCAGTTCAAGACTAGTATTAAGGGGCATAAAGAAAAAAATCAAGCTATAAAGCTCAAAGGGGTTATACAAAAGATAATTAATTGATAAGGTAGGGTCTCTGGCTAAAGTGGTTAATCAAGAAAGAGTGCCTTAATTATATGCATGTAACGTAGGTAATAATGAATCTCAGAGAGAAATAAAGCAAGTTCTGGAGAAACAAACCCATGGACAAATATCACATATCAACAAAGATAGTGAGACTGAAAAAGATATATCAGTCTAAGGGTCCAAAATCTCACCAAGTTAAATTTGTCAACCTAATATAGCCATAACCAATTTCAAACAAAGTAAATAAATATAAGGTACGAAATCACTTACTCAGCCGTGCTATGAGTCTCTCCAAGTTAAAAGCACAAAACTATTTTTTCTATCTTTTTTTTTTCTTTTTCTCTTCTTCTCTTATTTTTTTTCTTCTCTAGCATCGCTTAAGATCTTAATTCCAACAAAGCTACCATTCTTTTAATTTCAAAAATTGACAAGTTACATCCTCATGTCCAACCAAGATTCTTTAAAAAAAACAAAAGAAAAAAACAAAGCAGTAATAATGCATTTAAATTCTCCCTCCATACTTAAACTCTACATTGTCTTCAATGTAGAATTAATCGAAGCAGAAAGAAGTGGAGGAATCAAGAAACTTGCAACAATTTTTTTTAACCGAGATTTCAAAAATAATAACTTAAACACTTTAATCATAAAATCTAAATCTATTTTACTCCTAAGGTATGTGCTGAAAATAAAGTACATAAGGAAGCAATTAAATAAAAGAAAAGGCATTAAAAAGGAACGAAGTTACTAGGTGGATTGCCTCCCACCAAGCGCTTGTGTATAGTCTTGAGCCTAACTGTGTCTGAAATCACGGTGGCTTGTGAGAAGCTTTGATACCTTTGATTTACATGCTATCAAAAGGATGAACCTCCTTTGTTTTTCACTTCTAGACCCGGATTTTCTTCTTTTTCTTATTTTTAATTTTAGTTTCAACATTCAGCTTTTCCTCCAATTTTTCTTAATATCCACTTTGCCAATTATATGATCAATCTGGTATACCTCTTCCTGGTTGGATGGTTGTTCAATATCTTGAAGACATTGAAAGTGTCATGTTCATCTTCAACCCTCAATATTAGTTCTCCTTTCTCAACATCAATTAAGGCTTGACCAGTTGCTAAGAATGGTCTGTTTAAAATTAAAGGCAAATTCCGGTCCTCTTCAATGTCTAAAATAAGAAAATCTGCCGGAAATATGAATTTGTCTACTTTAATAAGCATATCTTCAACTATCCCATGTGGATACTTTATGGACCTCTCAGCTAGTTGCAATTAGATATTCGTAGCTTTTGCATCCCCTAAATTTAATTTCTTGTAGACAGACAAGGGCATAAGATTAATACTTGCACAAAGATTACAGAATAAATTATCAAAATTAAGTTGTGCAGTAGCGTAAGGTATTTTAAAACTCCCTGGATCTTTTAAGTTTAGAGGTAATTTGTTTTCCAATATTGCACTGCACTCCTTTGTCAAAACTATAGTCCAGAAATCTTTAACTTTTTCTTATTAGAAAGAATTTTTTTCATGAACTTGAAGTATTTAGGTATCTATGCTAGAGTTTCTGCAAATGAGATGTTTATGTGTAGCTGTTTAAATACTTCAAGGAACTTCGAGTACTAGTTATCCAGCTTGTGTTTCATAGGCCTTTGAGGATATCCAATTAGAGGCACATAGGCTTTTACTGGCAGTCTGTCTACTTTTTCATGTCTATCTGCTTTGTTCTTTTCAGCTAGTTCCTTCTTTTATTCAGATTGTTCAACATCTTTTGGCACCAAATTTTCCTTTCTGGCAATTGTAATCCACTTCTAGTTGTAGTGGCGTGCAATTGCTCTCTTGGATTTATTTTTGTATCACTAGGCAGTGTTCTGGGTACTCTAGTTGCCACAAACTTTGCCATCTGACTCATCTGGGTATCTAAGTTTTTAATTGCAGCATCTTAATTTTGAAGAGTTTGCTCAGTTTTACTCATGAATTGATTGTTGACTTCTAAAAATTTCTGAAGCATCTCTTCTAAAGAGCTACTTTTCACTTGTTGTTGTTGAAACCCCAGCAGAGGAATGGCTGCCTGACTATCTTTCCGTGAAAATTTTGAATGTTGCCTTCAACCTAGATTGTACGTCTGTGAATATGGACCACCCATATTTCTTGGATTATTTCCCACATAATTGACTAGTGTATTATCAGATGTTCCAAGATGTACAACAGGACAATTAAAAGTGGCATGATTAGTACAACAATAGTCATAGACTGGAGATGCTTGGATTACATTAGCAGACTGTTTTGACAAAGTATTCACCTTCTTTATTAGAGCTGCCAATTCTGCTGATATAGAGGTAAGGCATCAACTTCATGAATTCCTCCAGCTTTTGTCATTGAGCGATCCGAGTACTATTGGTAGCTGTTAGTTACCATTTTCTCAAAAATTTTAGATGCCTCTTCATAAGTCTTATCCATGAGAGAACCCCCGGCTATTGAAGCTGCATGATTTTTGTTCTCATTAGTTAACCCATTGTAGAAAGTTTGCACCATGAGGTAATCTGGAATTCCATGATTTAGGCATATTCTCAACATATCATTATACCTTTCCCATGCCTCAAATATCCTTTTCCCCTGATTCTGACTGATGAGGTGATCTCCCTTCTGATTTCAAAACTCTCCCCAATGGAAAAACTTATCCATAAATTTCTGTGTGAGATTCATCCGGGTAGTGATCGAATTTGCTAGCAAAGAATAAAACCAAGTTTTGGCTTTACCATTCAAAGGGAAAGAGAACAATTTCATCTTAATAGCCTCAGTCAGTACTCCATTCATTTTGAAAATCACGCATCTCTTCATATTTCCTTAGATGTTCATAAGGATCCTCCTCTAGCAAAATATTGAACTAAACTGTTTGTTGCACCAACTAGATAGTCCCCGACTTAATCTCATAATTTGCAATAGTTATAGCCAGTGGAACTAAGCAAGTCAAGTTATTTCCCACGGTTGGCATGATGTAGTCTCTCAATGGCATGTTTATGTTTGCAACTAGCTCTTGAACAGCTTGATTATCATTAGCTAGATCATTACTACCACCGCCTATTTTAGCCATCTTTCTCACAAACCTTTGTTGTCTGCGTCTAGCCCTGAAAGTTTGTTCTATTTCTAGATCGTATGGTTGCAAGTCTTTTGTTATACTCCTACGCATGCAAATCTACAAAAATAAAAATAAAAGTTTCAAGCTAAAGCAAAATCAAATAATATCAATACCAAATTCAATCCCCGACAGCGGCGCCAAAAACTTGTTCATGTAAAATATGTATATAATCCACAAGTGTACAGGTCAAATAAGTAATATAGTGGACAGTGAGTTTAGGCTATCATTCCCACGAGGAAAGATTCAAGTATTGAATATCCAACTCATGCTCTAGTTGAAACAATCGAAATTTTGAGTTTGTTTTAAAAGTAAATAAATAAAAGTAAAAACTAATAGAATAAGTAATTAAGAATGGCGAAGGTGATTATAAAAGTTTCTTCAAGAATTTTATGAACTTGCGAATTCCCCCAGCTATCGGTTCATTGATTCAACAAAAATCAATTCTAGTACGTAATTAATCAACTACCCTTCTCAAAGCTAATTAATCCTACTCAATTAGGCCCTCTCACCTATCTCTAAGTGAGTACGTTAACAACCTCCTTAAGTGCATTAATAACAAGAAACGCTTGCAAATATCCCCGAAGTTCAATCTACATAACCGCACTAACGATAAGCAAATCTCATTATTTTGTCTAAATTAATGTCCTTTATCGCCTAATCTAATTCATATATTTCTCTCTCGAGTTCAACACAAACCGATAAACATCCACAAATTCACAAGCCAAATAAGTGAAAGTCATACAAAACAATGATAAAAAATTAACTAGAAATCAACTTTTCAGGCATTGAATCAACAATCAAACAACTAGGGTTCACACGAGGCTACATCATTTGTCCCAAGAAAAAGGATTAGTTACACATAATCAAGATCAAATTCATAGAGAGAAGAAGAATAAAGTTGGAATTCATGACCGGATTTACTGACAAAAGGACTGAGAACAAAAAATGTTGCACCAATCTTCTTCAGTCTCGAACTTGAACTTAAAAATCCTGAACAATCTCTATGAACTTTGAAGAAACTAATATAATTTGATGTATGTATCGATATTCTCTACTGAGAACTAGTCTAGCCCTATTTATAAGAGGCTTAGAAGCCCTAAAAAGTGCTTCAAAATTATAAAAGAAACTTATCAAATTAAGGCTTTTACATGAAAAAGGAAAATACAAATTTTCTGCCGACTGGCCATTGTGGCCGCAATGAAGCAAGTGAATATGCCCCCAATGAACAAGAGAACGGTCTCCCAATTCTTGCTTTGCACCCGCAATCAGGTGTCATTGTGCCTGCAATTCTCTTACTTGTCCCCTAAACTTCGGTTTTAGGACAGGCGATTGCGGCCTTACATAGCCCGTAATGTGTAATTTTCTAGGCCGCAATGGGTTGCAATGATCATTTCATTGCATCCGCTACCGACTTTTAGCACTCTGAACCTTGATTTGTGACAGATATTGCTCCTATATTCTGCCCGCAATGCATCCTACGTTGTATGGGCAGTGAACAAACTTCAAGCCCGAGATTTTTCCATCTTCTTTTTGATCCTCTATCATTTTCCTCGTCGCTTGGTCCCCAATCTCTAGATTGTTTGCAACATTAGTCCATGACCATCCAAAATCATGTAAATTCAACCCAAATGAATTCTTTGCACTCCATATTGAACTATAACCTAAAAAATAACAAACCAACACATAAATATGCACTTTTAACCAAAAATTAAAACACTTTAATATAACTTGGAGTATTTAATGAATATAAATTATATACCTATCAAAAACCATATACTTCAATAATCGATCATATCAAAGTACATCGTATAATTAATTTGGCAATAATCTATAAGCTCACCTTGACGTGATCGGATAGGCTACAGGTATATCTAGGACATGAATTGAACTGTAGCTGCAGTACATAAATTCATTTTTTCTTATGAAAAGCTCAGCTCGTGTACAAATTTTTTGAAGCACCGTTTTCGTTGATTGAAATGCTATTTTACTAGTGAGAGAAAGTAAAAAAGATAAGTTGGAACTTGTACTCACAGTTAGTGAATCATACCATAAAAATATCTCCCGTTTAGGGTTCAGGATATTTTATTATGGAGGATGATTCATATTCTATATTATTCCCAGTCTCTTTTGAGGACCCATCTTAGCATGTTGTGGTGGAGCAATAGGCACATATACAACACAACCGAAAATTCTAAGATGGAAATATTTGGTTCCTGACCAAAAACCAATTGCAATCGAGAGAACTTATAATAAGATATTGGCATGATGCATATAAGTGCTGCAGCATGCAAAATAGAACGTCCTCATACTCAAATAAGGACATTTGTTCTCATGAGTAAAGTCTAACAATTAATTGGATGCGTTTAATTAATGATTCTGCCTAACAATTAATTGGATGCGTTTAATTAATGATTCTACTAAACTATTTTGTGTATGAACATGAGCTACAAGATATTCAACTTTTATCCTAATTGATACATAATAATCATTAAAAGCTTGGGATGTAAATTTATTAGCATTATCAAGTTGAATTGTCTTGATTGGATAATCCAGAAACTGTGCTTGTAATCGAATAATTTGAGCAAGAAATCTCACAAATGTTAGGTTGCGAGTAGATAATAGACTTACATATGACTATCCAATAGATGTATCTATTAAAACCATAAAATATCTAAATGGTCTACATGGAAGGTGTACAGACCTACATACATCACCCTAATTCATTCCAAAAGTAATAGTCTTGTGATGATTTTTCCTATAAGACAAACCATATATTGAAATTCATTAGTTTGAAGAATCTTCTGGTTCTTCAAGTTATGTCCATTTGAATTTTCAATAATTCTTTGTATAATTATTAATCCGAGATGGCCGAACCAATCATGTCAAACAATGAAATTCTTAGGAACATCGAACGTTGGGTTCAACAACAAATTTATTTCAATTGTACTAATACTTGTATAGTGTATTCACCAGGTCTTCCGATCTGGATAGTCAACACAGGTCGAAGGTTAATAGAGGTCAATGGTCAATGGGTCTAGAGTAGGCCCTGAGCGCCTCACCTAACCCAGCGACCTGTCCACCCATCGACTGCCACATATAGTGACTCAGTCCTTACTTATACCATAAGCGGCTCAGACAACCGGTAGTCAAAAAGGGAGGTCTATTCTCAGTCGATTAGACGTTTGTGTCATGCATGTAGGGCCAAAATAAATATTTGTAATCATCACTCTCAAGCAAAAGGCAATTGTACACTATATATAGAAGCAAACAGAAATGAGAAAGGGTTTGACACCTAATACTCTCATTCTTCTGATCTTTTTAAAAAATTTTGTATTCGCCTAGTTATCGTAGACATTCTTGGCTCCTTCTTCCTTTATCGCATATATCAATCACTACACAAATTTTCCATAAAAATAAATCTTGTTTGTTGAGTCTAAAGCTAAATTTGGCATCAACAAATTCGCGTCGTCTATAAAAAACTTACAGAAAGCTGTGTAAAGCAAACTTCCTGTGAAGTCTGACCTCCGGTAAAAGGAAATGAGTGGAAGACACTTTGAGGGTCAGGAGACAAGAACTAATGATGTTGAATAGCCTCTTGGCTCCCGCAAAGACTGGGGCATTCAATGCCGGCTCCTCATAGCCGGCGTCGGCGACAGAAACTTCCTGGCAACAAGATGAGGCCCTTACCAAAGAAGTGTAGCGGTTACAGCAGCACGGTCTATCAATTTCCCGACAAGGTAGTGAGATACCCGCTGTAAGGTTAGATTCCTCAGAAAAACACATCAATGGGGACTTAAGCCACGTCCCAACGCGAGGGTCCAGCCGACTGGTTCCCAACACGGAAGCTGTGCCAGATTCCCTTAAAGATGCGGCCAGGAACTGCTCACCCCAGATTGGCCCCATGGCCCGGGCAAGACCCGAAAAGGCCGAGATCGCCTAAGCCTTCGCGGCCTAACGGCCACTTGCAAAAGAAGAAGGGCTCAGCGCCTACTCGTGTGTATAGACAAAAATCAGACCCTCTTCAGCAGGTTCTCCGAGGTGCACGGCCAATCCTTCCACAGGCCTACAAGCTGGGTGCAATAAAGAAGCGACCGAGCGATCTTAGAGGAGAACCTTCTAACCGAACGGAGGATTAGGGACCGTTGGCCCAACCGGACCGGTCACCATCCTCAATGAATCTGCGGAATATTTATTCAACCACTTGAATAGCGACCCAATCCTGCTCAAGCAGAGGCCTGTGAAAAGGCAGGCGAAGAATGCGGACCAATCAAAGTACTGTAAGCATTACAAGGTCATGGGACACAGCACAGATGACTGCAGGCATCTAAAGTGTGAGATTGAGCGGCTGATGGGGGAAGGATACTTTGGTAAATACATAGCAAATCGCCAAAGGCTAGACACGCAAGCTCGTCCTCTAGCGGTCCTCAAAGCTCGAGCTCCACAGAACCAACCTCCCACCGAGGTCCGCATGCTTAGCAGCGAGGGCCTTGAAACAGAGGGTTTTGACGGATAGAGGTGAGGTCCGGTGAGTAAAGCTCAAATTTGCTATCACTCGTCTAGGAAGCACTTTTCCCCCTCTCATTCGAGCTCATTCTCCCCAAGCGACACAAATTCCAGCAATCAGCTTAACCCCCATGTGAGCACCTTAACTATTTCCATGACAGTCGCAGGTATCAAAATCCACAAGTCTTTAGTGGATATCGGCAGCACCGTAAGCGTTATTTATTAGAACGCTTTCAAACAAATGTAAATCGACCAAAAGGTCGTCAAGCCTTGTGGGGATAAACTCCAAGGCTTCACCAGGGATCAAGTGGAGGCCATCTATCAGGTCACGCTTCCCACAGAAATAGGGGACGAAATGTACACTACAAGAATTCTCGCGGACTTCTTCATAGTAGACGCGCCATCGGGTTACAATGCCATATTGGGACGTCCCATCTTATACGAGCTTAGGGCTACGACCTCCATATTCCATCTCACTATGGAATTCCCGACCTGCCAGGGGACACTACCGTCATACGTAGTAGCCAGTCAACCTATCGCGAGCCTAACCAGGAGTATGTCTCAAACATATAACCTCCCTTGGAAATTCTTACTCTCGACCCAAGAGCTAGTGACCCCAGCGCACAAGCCAGCCCGAGTGACGAGCTCAAAGTAATAAAGCTGAGTAACCTACTATCAGAGATTGAACTTAGAATTGGGGTCAAGCTGAAAGAACCAACGAGGACCCAGCTTATCCAATTCTTGAAACGAAATCTGGACGTTTTCACTTGGGTCCACGAGGATATAGAGGGAATCGATCCAAAGCATACTTGCCAAAACTCAATGTCGATCCTAAGGGCAAACCCGTAAAGCAGAAAAGGCGCTCCCTCAACGGGGAGAGGTACGAGGCCTTAGCCAAAGTGGTGGACAAGCTATTAGGAAACAAGTTTATAAGGAAAGTACTGTATCCTCAGTGGGTAGCTAATCTGGTCCTGCTCAAGAAGGGCGACGGGAGTTGGAGAATCTGCATTGATTTCACGGATTTAAACAAAGCATGTCCCAAGGATAGCTTTTCATTGCCCAGAATCGAGCAGATGGCTTACGCTACAGCGGGACATGAGCTGCTGAGCTTCATGGACGCCTACTCTGGTTATCACCAAGTCCCTATACATCCAGCTGACAAGGAGCACACCTCGTTCATCACTGATCGGGGGCTCTGCTGTAACGCCTCGAATTCTGAGCACTCGGGATGTTAACAATAATTTCTTTCTTTTTAAAATAAGTAATTAACAGCAGGTAAAAATATGCGGAAAAATAAACTTGGAAAATAATATCCTGGGAAAATGAACTTATTAATGTCAAAGAATAAGGAATTCAGAAATATTAACGAACAAGTAAAAACATTAAATTTATTCCAAAATAAATTCTAAATTTGATGCCACCGCTGCTCAATGCCTCTCCTCTGATTCTGAACCTACAAGATGCTGTAGTTTGAAAGGATGAGTATTTCATAGAAATACTCAGTAGTCTCAATGCAAACTAATTAATTAATACCACAAATATACATATAAACATGTAACTACATGAATATCTCAAAATGATTCTTTATTCGAAAACAAGCATCGTATGGTCAAGTAAATACTAGTGCATAGTAATCAAGTATCGCATGCATCTCATAAATATTCTCGTCTCGTCTCGTCTTGTCTTAAGCATAAGATAAATAAGCTCATACATATAACAAACATATAAATCACATATTCACATGCATACTGATAGCACAGATCAATTAATTTTTCGCAAACTTTTGAAAATAATTTTTCTAGAAGAATGAGACTACCTTAAACTTGTGAGCTGGACAACCTTTGTAAAAATTTTACTCGCTTATGAATCTTCACGCCTCGTCTAGTCAAAATAACATAAATTATTTTAGTATAAAAGAAATAATACTTTATAAAAAGGAAATAAGTTTCAAGGACTGAATTGAAATACTGGAATAGTTTAGGGTAGGGACTGAAAAGGTGGATGACAAAATTTAGGGCTGAATACATGAAAACCAAAAGTTAAAATCCCTATTCAGCTAAATTGAAAACTCTGGGACCGAAATATGTAAATCTGGAACTCTGGGGACGGATTTAAACATAACCAGAGGTTGGGGACTAAGGCTGACAAGACCAAAACCTCTAGGACCAGGGATGCAAACTCGAATAAATAAAAATTCCCAAATGACTCAATCGTGTAGAATGAAAGACAAAATCGGGTGTGAGGCTTCGATTAGTGCCTAGGCGTGCTTGGTTAGATTGGCACCGGCGAATGGGGGGTTTCGGCCAAGGGTGGGTGAGGGCGGCCGGGATGGCTTGGTTGAGGGCTCGCGTGGGTGAGAGTGAGACGTGACTGGGCAATCGCGTCTTGCACAGGAGTTGATGGGCTCGGGATTTGGTCCCGGTGGCCTGGGTGCCTGAGGGTGAGGCTCGATCGAGAGCTTGGAGGGTTCGAGGGATGGTTTCAAATGGGTTTGTGGTTGTGGGTGATATGGGCGAACCGTGAGATCCAGATTTTTGGGGTCATGGTTCCGGGGAATACTCGTTCGCTGGCTGGGATTCAGCTGAGGCTTGGGTTTTGCCTGTTGTTTTCTTTTCTTATTTTTTTTTGATTGCTGGGATTGCAACTTCAAGGACCGAGAGCGAGTTGCGGTGTAAGACTCGAGCGACAGTGGCACCGTAGTGACGCAGAAATTTTCCTGGCGAGGCTGCTGCCATTCACGCCAGTGGTGAAGTGGAGGTGATGCCGCTGGTGATGGCCGGTGTGTATCTATGTATGTGTTTTAGATGTATATAGAATTAGGGGCAATTATAGGCAGTGAACGTGGGAAAACAACATATCGGGGCTTGACTCGAGGAATGGAACCAAAATTCTGGCTGAAAATTTGTATCGGAAGATATGTGCTTAAGGGATGAATGTATAGACTTGGAGATGGTGGTTTATTCTAACTTGGTTGTTGTATGGAAGTAGGATTAAAAAAAAATGGGTTTCCTTTTGTGAATTGAAATTGTATTTGACGTGAAAGAGTTCCAAAATTTGATGTCTGAGAAAACTTGAAATCAAATTATATATATGTATATATGTAAAATTTGAATATAAAATTTGGAATTTGTTTGGATTTAAAGTAGAATAAAATGGTTTTAACATAAATTAATTAAGTTCTTACAATGCGACTGACTAGACTAGCGTGAACTCAAACGAACATTAAAATTGGCGAGATTATAGCGACGCGAAATTAATAAAATCAATTTTCTAAAAAAAAAATTTGGGTCGCTACATATATTGTTACAAGATGATGTCATTCGGATTAAAAAATGCTGGCGTTACTTATCAACGACTAGTAAACTCCATATTCAAAGATCAGCTTGGCAAGACTATGGAGGTTTACATCGACGTCAGACGTGTGCTCTTCCGATCTAGCCTTCAAGCAGAGCAGCATATCAAAGACCTCTCCTGAATGATCCAGGTTCTCAAAAGTTACAATATGAGGCTCAACCCTAAGAAGTGTTCTTTCCGAGTGGCTTCCGGAAATTTTTTGGGCTACATAGCCAATCAGAGAGAAATCTAGGCGAACCCAAAAAAGTGAAGGCGATTCTTGACATGAAGCCTCCCAAATCAGTGAAAGAGTTCCAGCGCCTCACAGGGCAGATCGCTGCGCTAAGTCATTTCGTATCGCAATCTACAGACATATACAAGCCTTTCTTCGAGGCCATCAAAAAATCAAAGGAATTCCGTGGACAAAAGAGTGCCAGATCGCTTTCACCAAATTAAAGAAGCACCTCTCCGCTCCCCCTCTACTGTCCAAACCTTTACCTAGGGAAACGTTGTGTCTTTACCTGGCCGTCTTGGAATCTTCAACCAGTGTGGTCTTGATCTAGATAGAAGGACACTTTAGCTCCCAGTCTATTACGTAAGCCATGCCTTACACGTTGCGGAGCTCAGATACCCCCCCTTGGAGAAGCTAGCCTACGCTCTCGTAGTCACTTCCAAGAAGCTCCGACCTTACATCCTTAAGCATACAATCGACATCCTGACGAGCGCTCCTCTAAGGCAGGTTCTTCAAAAACCCGACCTGCCAGGTCGCTTGGTCAAATGGTCGATAGAACTTAGCCAGTACGACATCAACTATAAACCAAGGACCACCATCAATGGACAAGCCCTAGCCGACTTCATAGCTAAGCTCACTCCCGCTGAGCCCAACCTCAGTGAAATGGGCCTTTTAGCTTGGGAACTATACGCCGAGGGATCCTCTACGAGCCACGCTTCTCAAGCTAGAATTGTCATCATCAGTCCCACTGGGAATTATTATTGTTAGGTTATTAGGTTTGGTTTCCCCGCGACAAACAATGAAGCTGAATATAAAGCTGTTATGGCCAGGGTCAGTATGGCAAAATCAATGGGCATCAAAAGATTGGTCATCAAGAACGACTCTCAACTCGTGGTAACCAAATGAGTGGTATCTAAGACGTGCAAGGCGAAAAGCTTTCCCAGTACCAGAGCAAACTTCTGGAAGAGCTGAACGGCCTGGAACACTTTGAGATCACGTGAATCCCGAGAGCTGAAAATAACCATGCTGATGCCTTGGCTAAGTTAACAACCAATAAGGGGGCAAGCGCGCTTAGCAGCATCCCAATTAGCGAGTTAGCGGCATCATCCATTGATGAAGCAAAGATAGCAACGGCAGAGTCGGCCCCTTAAACGACTAGATGGACCCTATCATCTAGTTCTTAAAGGAGCGAGTGGCCCCCAAGGTGTGGAGACCAGAAAGTTGAGACATCGGGCCACCAAGTCCTTGCTGATCAATGGAAAGCTATACAAGAGAAGTTTCGATGGACCTCTGCTAAGGTGTCTCGGCCCCGGTGAGGCGCGAGCCATTTTAGAGGAAGTACACTTTGGAGCCTGTGGTAACCACTTATGCAGACTGGCTCTCGCACACAAAATCCTAAGGCAAGGATACTTCTGGCCCAGTGTCTGAAAGGGCGTGATCAATTTCGCCAAGGCTTACAACAAATGTCAAACTTTGGCCCTCCAGGTTTAGAGCCCCGCAGAAGAGATAACCTCAGTCACAGGACTATGGCCCTTCGACAAGTGGGGAATTGATCTCATCGGCCAGCTCCCAAAACGAAAATGAGGAACTCAGTTCGCCATTGTCGCTGTTGATTACTTTACAAAGTGTGTCGAAGACGAAGCCCTCTCTACCATCATAAAACAAAAGACAACAAGTTTCATTTGGAAATCAATCATTTGCAGATTTGGACTCCCAAAAGCTATAATCATGAATAACGGCAAACAATTCAATAATGCGAGGTTCAGGTCATTTTGCCAAGAATTGGGCATAAAAAATTTCTATTCTATGCCCTATCACCCGCCGACCAATGGATAGGTTGAGGCTGTCAACAAAATCATCAAGCAAACGCTCAAAAGACGTCTGGAAGCTTTAAAGGGGCGCTGGGCTGAAGAGCTCCTCACGGTTTTGTGGTCTTATCGAACCACCTGCTGAACTGCAACCGGTGAAACCCCCTTCTGTCTTACGTATGGGATTGAAGCTATGATCCATGTTGAGTTGAAGGTCCCTACCTTCACAGTGGCCCCACTACAACAAAGTAGATAACAATAAACTCCTTGCTTGCGAGCTTAACCTTATAGCGGGAATTTGCAGACATCAGAAATGCGGCATATAAATAGAAATGTGTCAAATTCTATAACTCACAGTTAGAGCCCGCTGGTTTCATGTTGGCGACCTTGTCTTGTGCAAAGTCTTCCTCTCTTCCAGAGAGCTAGCTTCAGGGACCTTGGGCCACATTTGGAAAGGTCCTTATCGAGTAAGTCAAGTCCTATCAAATAGGGCGTACGAGCTCAAAGACATGTACAGGGACGAATTAATGTATCCCTGGAATGTGGAGCATCTGAAGAAATATTACCAATAATCGGGTATCAACTCTAACAATTGTCTAGTTTGCTTAACACTTGCATCCTTACTTCTTCATGGCCCGACAAAGGATAAATCTATGACTGAGTAAGGTTTCGCGACCTGACTCATCTAAAAAGATTTAACTTACACGTCAGCGACCTCACATCCAAGTAAGCGGGTCTGCGAACAAAGCCGAACCAAGCGTTTGGCTAACGACATAACACTTGAGAATTATTGGTCACCCGACTAGAGCTGGAATCAATTTATAGTTCAACGGCCCGACACTTGTACATATCCCCCACTCAGACTCATTGTCTACAACGTAAACTAGAACGAGCTTCTGGTTAAGTGCCTCAACACTTCGGTCCAGGATTGTACACTTAATTGTGAGAAATAGTAAGTGACAAAATTATGCAAACAAATAGAAAGTTATGCAAAAAGAAAATCTTCTTCATTCATTTGAAAGATTTACAATATAAGCCTAGAGAATAAAGAAAAGGGGCATCAAGCCTGGTCTTCCGAAGTGGGAACCTCAACTTTCTAGTTAGAGGGAGCAACAGCCTCACTGTCCTCATCATCTGTGCTTTCGTAGCTATAGTCTTACTTGCGTTTAGCCACTTGCTCCTGAAGGAAAGCCAAGTCATATTCAAGCTGGGTTTTCTTGACCTCTCCAAGAAACTCGTTGGCTAATTCATAATATAGCCTGGCATTCACCTGCTTATATTCCTTTGAGGGCTTGTATTTGACTATAGCCTCCTGGTACCCGATCAGATCCTTGGATGCTGCTGAACTCTCCTTCTTCATTTAATGCCTGCTCATGATTTGACCTCTCGGTTGCCAGTGTGCTCTCCAGCCGCTCAATCTTCTTCCTAGAAGCCTCTAGCTCGTTCTGCAGCATAGCTGCCTCATTCTTGGAGATGGCAAGGTCCTGCTCCTTCTCTTTTAGAGCCAGCTCAGCTTCCTTCTTTACCTTAGCAGCCTCGCATGCCTCCTGGGTCATCTTCTTGGTGTCACTAATGACCAGATCGGAAGAGCACCTCGGCGTACTGCTCCAAAATGGCTGAACGACCCCTCATGACTGCACTCGCCTAATGAATTTCCATGAAGGACATGGAAGCCGTGTATTTCTCCCATTTCTTTGACCAGTTCTGGGCTACGTCGCTCATCGCGTCAGTGGCATTCCCAGGCAACTCCTCCAACGGCATCTTGCAAGGTTGAAACGGTGTAGAGCCCTGAGCCTTTTGTCCTTGATTTTCTCCAGGGTAGCCCACCTATTCTGCTGAACTGGGAGGAATAGATCGTCTGCGAGCAGGTCCAGATTTCCCTTCTCCGGAGTTGACAACACCTTGCCGCCTGACGCCGAAACCGGGGGTAAAGGGTTAGAAGAGCAGCCCGGAGAAATGGGAGGGGGCTCAGCGCTCTGGCACTTCATTGGGGGGTCTGCCACAACCAGATCAGTAACAGGCGAGACCTTTTTTCCCACTGCCTTCTCTCACTGACGTTTCCTCTGCTCTTTCTTCTCTAGCATGGCATTGACCTCCTCGAACGACCTCATTCTCTGGGCCTTTTCTTAGTAGGCCTTTCTACCTAAAGAAAGAAGAAACGATGTTAGCTTCCAGCTGCCATACAATCGAAAACAAGCTCGTCGCATAATTTCAGCCTATCTGGAGAAAGGGTACTGGTGCGACGTTCTGATATGGGCACTAATAGCCCGGCCTCGAGCAGAGAATCCTCGCTGGTAAGGTCTCTGGCATGGCGATCTTCTTTTTCCAACTTCGCGACCTTTTCAGCCTGCTTACAGAAGATTGGAGTTATCAACTATGGCCTATCTTCTCCTAAAACCAAAAAAAAAATATAAATAAATTAAGTATTAGCTCGGTAGCCCCAGAGAAACATTAATTGGCAGCCGCTCACTGATTTTCATGAAGCTTGTCACCACATTTGTATCCTAATGGTCTGGGCTCAGTGGGGTCCTCCAGTTGCCTCCTACCCAGAACCAATTTTTTTTCCAGTTAGAGATAGACTCCCAGATCCCCTTCACCAGGTTGCCCCAAAGACGCTGGCCGCCTGACTTCTGGTGAGCTGACACGTAGTACCAGCCTTTGCCTCCTAAGGCGAGGACTTCAGCACATAATAGGAATCGAAATCCTCAGGGCTAGGATATCCCTAGCCCCTGCGCTACCATAAAGAGAAGACCCTTATGACGGTCCTCCACCCGGTTGGTGGGAGATCTGAGTAAGAGCAATCCCCTAAAATTGGAACAATCTGGTCACAGGTTTGGGGAGAGAAACCCTGAACCCGGCTTCGAACATCTTAGTATTAACGACCACACACCCCCTTAGAAGGTTAGAGGCCCTCTCTCCCTCATAAGGAACCCAGAAGTCAACGTCATTCGGCACATTGCAACGGCAAAGGATGGATGACGCTCAGTTCCTCCTCTGTCTCTTGAGAGGGAATATCCTTTGTCGTCTACTATAAATCCTTTTCCGTAGGCGCCGCCGCCAGAAGCCGTCCACTTGAACTTGCCTCCACCTCCACTTCATCATTCATGCTCTCTGTGAAGATAGCCTAAATGGTCGACTCTATTTCTGCCAAAAAACCCTTTCTCCTTCGCTCAACATATTGATTTGTCTTAAAAGTTACACAAGAGCCTCAGGAATAATGAAGAAAAATTACCTGAAGAAGCAAAGTCCTCTAGAAGCTATTGAATGAAGGATTCTTGAGTCAAGATAAACGAGAGATGAAAGAGGAAACAGAGGCGGGATGAAGGATTTAAATGGGGAAAGAAATACAGCTTGACGGCCGCATGTTTCTTTGGGAAGCAAAGAGGCACTAATCAATTTAATGATTATACCTGCAAACTCTCTGGAACACGCCACTCTATTAAAAGGCGTCTACGTAGAAAGGCAGGTTAATTTCGAAATTCAAAGAAGAAGATTTCAAGCGGTAAAAATTCTGGGGTAAACTGCCTGCACATCTTCAAGGCCACTAATCTTCGGTATCACGAATAGCGACCTTGAGGGGGCATTTTGTATTCACCAGGTCACGGATAGTCAACAGGGTCAAAGGTCAACAGAGGTCAACGGTCAATGGGTCTTGAGAGTAGGCCCTGAGCGCCTCACCTAACCCAGCGACCTGTCCACCTATCGACCACCACATATTGCGACTCAGTCTAGCGACCTCAAGGGCAGTCTTATTTTGTCCCTCCCACAGCCTAGGGTATATAGGCACCTCGCCAGTGAGCTCACAGGTGCCTCAGCCAAAAGTCACGGTCCAACTAATGTAATGGGCACACTAACTCTGCAGACGCTTGGCAGACCACATGAAGAACCTTATCCCTGATAGTTGATGGGACCCCCACATTGAGTGCAATATGGCAATTACTTGTACCATACGCGGCTCAGATAATCAATAGTAAAAAATGGAGGTCTATTCTCAATCAATTAGACCTTTGTGTTATGCATGTAGGACCACAATAAATGTGTGTAGTCATCACTTCCAAGCAAAAGGCAATTATACATTATATATAGAAGCAAACAGAAATGAGAAAGGGTTCGACACCCAATACTCTCATTCTTCTGATCTTCTAAAAAACTTTGTATTTACCCAGTTATCGCAGACATTCTTGGCTCCTCCTTCCTGTATCACATATATCTATCGCTACACGAATTTTCCATAAAAATAAATCTTGTTTGTTGAGTCTATAGCTAAATTTGGCATCAACATATAGTACAGACATGAAAATACTGCAGGTAAGTTCTCTATTATACATGTATCATTTGAAATAATATAGAGATACTCTATATTGTTTTCAATTGTAGTTTTAACACGGTACTCATTTTGACGTGTATCTTTGAAATTTAATAGATTTCTTTTTAATTTGGTGGAGTATAAGGCATCATTAATAACAAATCTTGTGCATCCACGTAATCTAATAATAGCTCTTCCAGAGCCTTCAATAAGATTTACAAAACCTGATAATGTGTTGCCACTAGATTCCCCCATAATCAAGTTTGTAAAATATTCTTTTCTTTTGAAGACGGTATTTATTGCATCACTATCTATTAAACAAATATCTTTACAAATTTTGGAGTCATTTGAAGAAATGTTAGTATCTATGTTCTTCAAAAAGGAAAAACTTAGAATAAGTAATGTAAAACATCTATGCCGATATTCATTAAGCCCTTGTTTGATCCTCTTTATCAAAACACATTATAATCTCACCTACTACTGATTTAACAACTACTCATTTATAACTACAAATCTCAAACTTCTATTAAATCTGCACTCGTTTCACCTCTTTATCATTTTTCTTTGTAAATCAATTGCCATAAATTGAATCAAACAGGTACTAAGATAACATGCCAAATACAAAATAAGGTACACGCTAACATTAGTAGCACGTAAAACGTAAATAGTCATAAAACTTCGATAGTAGATGATGCTTTTATTTATTAATCTTCCATCAAGAGTTTTATATCATTACTAGAGAGCATTTCTCCATCAGCTTATTCAAAGAAATCCGTGGTATCAAGATAAGTCATTTCTGAATGGTCAAAATTGGAGATCGGAAGAGCACACGCTGAACTCCAGTCACCTGAGATC
>CAVNYN010270791.1:0-17516 GCA_963692815.1 Nyctanthes arbor-tristis | reverse complement strand
GCAAATAAAAAGATGAAGGAGAGACAGGAGACCTTTATCGTGTCTTAATAGTGTTGACAATGGGTCTTCCGGTTCCTTCAATGGCTATTTTGGAAGCCCTGGTGGCGGTGGTGTGGCTAAACCCTAATTGCAGAAGAAGAAAGAAGGGGAAGAAGAAAGTGCTTCACGTTTTTAACTATTACAACCGAAACACGAGAAGGAAACAAATAAAACAAAAAGGACGAGAAAAAGAGGAAACATATAAAGAAAAAAAAAGTTTAAAAAAAAAAAACAACTGAAAAAAGGAACAAAAAAAAAAAAAAAAACCAAAAGAACCCAAAAAAATAATAATAATAAAATAAAATAAAATAATAATAATAATAATAGTTCTTACAGTTGGGAGTTGGGACAAAAATCTGCTAAGAACAAACCATGACAATAAAAGGAGAGCTCACAATTCAAGACAACTCTTTTATTTTCATAAGCAGGAATTAAGTCATTTGTTATATTTGAGTTCTTATTAGTACAAAACTGCGAAGAAAAAGATCTATACTTTGACAATATTTCATAGATGTATTTAGGGTCGGCCCTGTAAATTACTAGGCCCTAGACGACTTTCGAAAAATTGGCCTCGACATAGAGATAAATAATTACTTTTTATCAAGAAAAAAAATATAAAATGAACATCTAAATAATATATATGTGTTATCATCAAAATACACTACAATGTGTGAACAAGTTACCTAAATATTGCATGTCTTACATTTTTAGACACAAAAAACACTTATCAAATGTTCACAACTGAAGCAAAATCAGCTAAATCGAAGCAACCTTCTTTACTCCCATTTTGTTCTTTTGTTTCTTCCTCCTCTTTCTCTCTTGACTCCTTTACATTAGTTTTCTCATCCTCAACCAACCGATCCACAATCACCTCAATTGACTCGCTCACTATATTTTCCACATTCCCTTGTGGTTATGGCTCTGTCTCTCTTATTTTCTTGCTAGAATACTTATCAATGTCTCCCGCTTGACTTTGTATCAGAGCTTTTTCCCTTTCTTTCTTTTTCCCTTTTTGATATCCAAATTTATATTTCGGAGGCATGATATATAATTCTTTCTCATTCAATTGTGCTATAAACAATAAATAAAAACATCCAATCAAAAAAGCATTTGGACCTCTCAATTCATACCAATAACACACAACTAAAAAGCATCTGAATTTTCTATCACAAAAATTTCAATTTCAATTCATAGCATCCAATGATCCCAGTACATTAAACAAAATCATCTAATCCTCATCATCCAATCCTCAACAACTACTAAACAAAAGCATCTAATCCTCCCTCTCAATTAATACCAACTAAACGAAACTAAAAATAAATTACATAAAACTAAAAATTACCATTTAAATGAAAGCAACATAATTATTCATTAAGAATTTAACTTCAAGAATTAATATTTTATATTTAACCATAACCATAGGCATTAAGCAGTTAGTCATTACTACTGATTACCCATTAGCAAGTTAGCCATAAGCCATATAAGTGAATAAGGATTAACCGATTAAGGACAACTGGACAAGGTCTAACTTCTAAGCAATTTAGAAATTAGGATTTAGTCATTTATTGTTAGGATTTAGTCATTTAGGAACTTTCCACTTTGGAGCTTTGCAGCCTCTCCAGTCTCCTATGTTCTTTCTTCCGACCAGACGTTTGTCGTTCTTTAGTGTTCTTCGTTTAGAATTTGGGCTTTTTTGGTTTTCAAGAATTTTTTTTTCCCAAAAAAAATCAAATTGGCTTTGGATCTTTTGGGCCCTAACTTATTTTTTTAGGCCCCTAACTTGAGAAAAAAAATGCATATTTGAGTTTTGGGCCTTATCTATAACAAATTATTTTGGGCCCTTATAATTCTCAGGCCTAAGACGGCTGCCTCATGAGCCTCACTACAGGGCCGGGCCCGGATATATTAACTTGCACCATATTAAACATGGTGGTTGTTTCCAGTCCCACAAGTCAAATGACAACCTATCTTAGTGGAATGCCTGACAGTGATTGCCTATTTGCCTTTGCATCCGCGAGCTTTTCTTTTCAGGGGGTTCCTTTACCTCTGTTAGTTCTCCGAACTTGTCAATATATCAATTGAATTGTAGTTAAAAATTACATTTACAGTTTGATTTTTGACGTTCTTCTTTTTGAGAGGAAAATGAAGAGAAGCACTAAGAGACTAATGGTGCTTAAGGAAAGGAGTTTCCAGTAGGGAAAACTCTATGAATTAATGTATGCGCTCTCAGTAAGTATTGTTTCCCGCCTCTTCTGTAGTTCAAAGCATAAACAGAATCCATCACAGCAGCTCCTGATTTTCAAGGACAACAGCAAGAGAGCACTAGGGGGTGGAATCATTCAAATGTACCAGCCGAACACAAAATCAACCAAATCTATATATTAATTAAATGAAAAAAAAGAAAAAAAAAACACAAATAAAAGGAAAAAACTCACAATTCACATTTCCCAACTCACAATCCATTTCAGGGCTATTGTCTCTTTAACCGAAAAAAGGGAAACAAAATAAAACAAAAATTAAAAATGGAACAGTGTCAAGCATTTTCATTCAAACAATCACACCATCTTGAAACTAGTAAACAACATTTTCAAGGAAGCTCTCCCCTTTAATTCTTCTAAACCTCCTACATATACAATTACACAAACAATTTGTAAACTAAGAAATAATCAAGATCTAACATTTGACCTTCTACTCCGACTAATTTCTTTAAGGTAAGCAAATCGGGTAGAGTTTTCTCTTAATCAACTAAACATGTAACTTGCCCCCTAAATGATTAAAAAAATCCTTTTTTATTCAATTTCCAAACAAAATTCATCTCATTACGGAATAAATCCACAAGTAATGGTAAGAGTTTGCATCTACAAGCATTCACATATGTAACTTGCCCTCTTGTGGATAAAAAAATCCTTTTTTATTCAATTTCCAAACAAAATTCATCTCATTATGGAAGAAATCCCAAGCATTGGTAAGAATTTATATCTACTTGCATGGTAGAAAATTTTCCATTTCCACTCTGTTTTATGCATACAATATTTACTCCATGCATGCAATATTTATGCAAATTATTTATGCATACAATATTTATGCATTCAATAAAATTTACTTTACACAATATTAATCTATTCATCTCATTTCCACTGTATTTTATGCATTCAAGAAAAATTACTCTATTCACTATTTACTCTATTCACTCCATTTCCACTGTCTCTTATGCATACTATTAATTCAAAGAACTTTTTTTTCTTCCTTTTTTTTGGCCTTTTCTGGGAGTAAAACAACCTTTTTACCCGGAAGAACAACATATGAAATGCTAGTTAAGTGATGAATATGAATCCAAGAATAAAATTACTTGCTAAACCTAGAAAAAATTAATCGAGTTTAACTTCTTCGTAATCGGAGAATTACCCAAACAACGAGGTCACAACAACACATTCTATCATTCTGCATCAAGGCTCTTGTTTGACAAAACTTACCTGGCCGATTGTGATTTCGTTGGAATCTACTCGATTCTGCTGCCGCACCTGCTGTTGGACGGCTGCTGCTGCTGCTTAGTTAGTATTATGAATATATATAGATATATAGATTATTTTTTTGGCAACCCCAATATATATTATTAATACAAGGAAAATCTATTTCTTTCCATTTTAAAAACGTTAAATATATTATAATTACTGAGTGCGGTTATGTTTTGGTAAGTTTACGAGGTAATGTCTTCTTCTGAAGGCTGTATGTTAGTTGATAATCCCTTTGTCTTGATTCAAATCAATTTAACAAAAGCATCTATTTAGTGCGAAGAATTTCTAGTACTTCCGGTGCATTGTACACGCAGTACTCTATCTATTTGTATTAAGACACATGTAATTATATGACCCACTAAACTCACCCACAAAATTAGTTAACTCACCGAGATTAATAATAAATTTACATATAGTTTTATGCTTTCCTTGTTTAATTTTCCATTTTTCTTTATTTCATTATTATATCTAAACGTCACCGCCTTTTTCAATACTTCTTACCTTGTATTTGATTTATTACTTTTGTTTCCCCATTTTTTTTTTGTGTCGTGGTATTTCTGGGTTTATTATGTTGAGCAACTTTTTTAAATGAGCAATTACATATCAATAAAATTATTTTCAAAAAATGGAAAATCAAGTTGGTACTAAAAAATTTTTATGAATTTTTATAACATTATAAAATTCATAATCTTTCCTAAGACCTAAAAAATATACTTCATCGTTTCAGTATTACTATGTGATAGAAAATAAAATATCACTTACTCTCCCAACCAACGACATATCCACATAGAAGCCTGGGTATGCACACGCTTTGACCAAAATTTTTTTTTTTAATTTTTTTTATCTTATTAGTCGATTATTGTCAATCTTGAAGCATGTTCTCTTATCTCTCTCACTCCCTTTCTCTCTTTTGGAACATACGACCGATAAATAGCCTACAATACACGGTCTAATTATGAATTTAAGAAAAGGAAATAATTAGACTGGATGCTAGAAAAGATTAAGCTGAAAATGAAGATGGTGTAGGATTATAGAATTTGACATCTGTCAAGTGTAAACAAGAAGTCAATATTTTGGAGAAAAAGAGAGTAATAGTCTGCAATGAAGTATGTCAAAAACCGATCGAGTCTACAATGAAGTATGTCAAAAACCGATTGCGCAATCGAATGGAGGACCAATGGTTGAATGATAGTTTGATTGCATACATTGAGAACAATGTTTTTGGCAACATTGATAACAATGTAATTTTACAAAATTATCAAAGTATGAAATCGCGTAAGGTATAGTTGTAGTAATGTAATAGAGTCTTTGCAACTATTGTTTTGTTATTACGAATGGAAATGAGAGTGGAGATGGGGATTAGAATTCTTGTAACTGTTCTTTTGCTACTAACAGTGGAGATGGGAGGAAATAAATGGGAAACAGAGTTTTTGTAATTGTTGCATAAATGTGAAGATAAAATAATATTCATGTAACCCTTACTTTGTTTTGCTATTAACGGTGGACATGGAAAAAGTATTAGGATGTTGCTTTCTTTTCTATCTATTGCTTGCCACATACTTTTTAAGTAAAACATGTCACACATGTTTTTCTAAATTTTTACTGTAGATACCAATTAACAATAGTCTAGCTCCATTCCTGCTTCCAACTTAAGTGGAAAAATAAAGTTGGGAAAAGGAACTAGCACGACAGGACTTGATGAAAATATCTTATCACATTCCGCATCGATCATTTTGAATCTAATTGCAAAATAATTGAACTATACAACCCATAAAATTAAAAAATAATAATCAGTCTACGAAAATGAGTAATGAAAGAAATGTTCAACGTAAAAAAAAAAAACTATTAATCTAATTGATGAAAAATAAAATGAGTGCTTGAAATATAGAAATAGGAAAAGAAAAGAAAAGAAAAAACTACCGAGAACCCAATGGGATTCCACCTTAATGGTACATAAAAATCTATATTGTGGGGTGGCGTGGTGGGACGATGCAGGAGTCACTCGTCCCTCCGTTTCTAATTAATAAAAAAATATAATAATTTGAAAAAAAATAAAAAATAAATAAGAATAAAAAGGAAACTAGTAAGTAAGAGAAGGGTCGGCACGCCCTTGTCTTGAGATGTAGGGGGAATGGGATGGGGCACGTCATGAAAAAAAATTCATAGGTGGTGATGGTGGAAGACCGATAGATGAAAATGAAAGACTCTTGAAAAGTCAGTTGAATACTTTGTGATTTTAGAGGCTTTTTAAAAGTTTTAAAAAGTCTCAATTCAATACACCAAAATTTTTAAAGGGTTCTGAAAAGTCTAAATTAGAAATCTCAAAATTTTATAAATCTTAGAAAGTTTTTAAAAGTTTTAAATGAATATACCCTCCCAAATGTTTTACAGAGTGGTTTGACCATATTATTAATGTGTATCATGTGATCGGGAGAAACATTGTTTAAAGTAAGATCATTTTATAAAAAAAATTTTTACAATTAGAACGACTCTTCTTTTTCTATTAGGGTGGGTGTACGCTTAATTGCATGTGTGAAACTTGTCAATGTTGCCCTCCTATTTTTTTTTCTCTCTCTTCTCCCGTTTGGATTAGAAATACAAGGGCCGTGTTAGAAGCCTACAAAAAACCAATGTTGCCTCTCTTTCTTTCTTTCTTTCTTTCCCCCCTTTTTTGGGTTAGATTAGAAACACAAGTGTCATGTTAGAAAGCCTACAAACAAACTAATATAAGATCATCAACTAAACGTGTTAGTTATTCATGCCAAATAAGCATATATATCCAGATGATTTATTGTTTCTTTTGAAATGCTATTTTTGTGTATATGACTACTCAGGTTGTGACAAAATTTGTGGCTATAAAAATTAAAACATAGAGTGACGAAAGAAAAATGACAATGAAATGTTACAAAAAGTTTTTGGTTTACAAAAATTTCTTGTTATAGAAAATTGTATAATATGAACGATCGTGGCATGGCGATGGTTGGTCGTGGAGACAATTAGAAGTTTGTGATTTTGGCTACAAGTGAAGGTGACACTTGTAAATTGTAACGCTTCCCAAAAAGAAAAAAAAACACTTGTATATATATAAAAAATCAATTCATAATTGTCAATTACATGTCATTTATTTATGTCAAAAAAACGTGTCATAATAAAAATACTCCAAAAAAATAATTATATTATTTTAAAATAAGGAAAGTAATTAAATGGGGTGTACAGAATCTTTGCCTCATAGTTGATATCACTGCAAGCTAATATGAATATATATATATATATATATTCATCATTGGTTAGTTATCTGCCATCTTCAAATTCACTATTTATATATAAATAACCAATCATTTAAATGTCACTTTTGAAAACATGTTGCGTAAAATTTATTCTAGGGTACAAAAAAGTGAGAAAGACCATTAATTAATTAATTTATTGATTCATTCATTCATTCATATATGTGATATGACCAATGTACCTAATATCTAACAAATGGAATTGTATTTCCCAACAAGACAACAACGTACGCATCCCATAAGTCCATATGCCATTCCATTTTTTGCAAAAAATATCCCAAACTACCTCCCCGTTTTCGACGCTGCTATTGTTTTCATCTCCTGAATCTGCCCATTGCAAGAATCCTAGAAACGAAGAAAGAAACAGTGGCTCAGAATCGCAGAAAGAAGAAAGAAGGATCAAATACTTTGAATTTTAACTGCTGCAGCATATATATACAAAATAAGAGGAAGATTGTGCTAATTGCTACATTGAAGGAAGAAGAAGAAGAAGAAGACGAAAGAAAGAGGGACGAAATTCGGGGTCGGCCGGGACGTTTAATTTGTTAAAGAAAATGGAGGAAGATAAGGGTGGAGATATCAGGGTTCCTCTTATCTCTTGCCTATTCTGCCTCTGCCTATTAACCGGCGGAATCCTTCTCGTTCTCTACGTTTTCTTTCCAAATCTCTCTCAGCCTTGGTTTCCCGTTGCTGCGTTCACCTTGATAGGCTGCCCATGGCTCTTCTGGTTCCTAGTCTTCATTTATACCTGCATCAAACGTTGCTTCGGCTACCAAACCCGCCGCCAAGACGTCGAGGGCCAGATTTCCCGGCGGTCCCCCGGCAGCAATCATGGAGGTTCGTCCGCCAGTTCTTCCAGGAATGGCGGCTCCGGTAGCCAACAATGTGGCGCTAGGCAATCATCCGTCCGGTCATCCAAGGAATGTGAGATCCCATTGACAACTTCGGTCTAGCCCACCTAACGGGTAATTATCGTTATTATTAATATTTCATTTTTCCCGAGGGTTCCTAATCAACTTCCTACATAGCCATGGAAATTTAAACCGACCATCGTGTCGTGACTATAAAGGATTTATAACGTTGTATTCATACGAAGGTGAAATCATTTATACGTACCGTGGAAATTTGAAGATGATTAGCACAAATGTACGTTGCTACTGGGCTATGTTTTAGATAGGGAAGCATGGATGTATATATATTTATGGTCGAGTTTATGGGAAAGGAAACAAAAGTTTCTTTTATCTCTGTCTCAAAGAATTCCATTCTAAAATGATTTGTACGAAACATGAACTAATTAGAAGGACAAATTTCAAGTCACATATGAAAGAGGCATCACTAAGTCATCGAACGGTTAGCTTGCATATAAATAGTTACTCAATCGAAGGATCTTTTGCTGAGTGTTCACAATCAGGTGCGTGCATATATAAATCGAGATGACACAGGAAGTTGATCGTAACGATTTGCGAACTTTTTAGATACACGCGTGGATTCTACTTGTTCACTCCATGTAGTTGATTTTGATTCTTTGAAACTTGTTATCACATCAAAAAACTATTATTCAATTTTATTATATATATATATATATATGTATGTATATGCAAGTTCCCATGTAGTTTGAAGTGATGCAAAGTATAACTATTGTTTGAATAACGTTTGAATTGCTGAAATCATATCTTTTCCATATATTGATGAATTGGTATATTATTGCACAAATATATATGTTCTTTTATATAAGGAGACGTGTCTTGATCATAACTCTTCATTCCATGGGCAGTGTCTAGTTAGAAATGCTTAAAAATGATCTCCCACCGTGTATTTGGTGGAATTATGCCACACAAGAGATCATTAGACCACTAGCATTTGAGTTGTCTAATGAGCTCCCGTCACATGTGTATGTTTGGAGATAGATCAGGACTGTAGAAACGCCCCATGCAAATAACGACCTTTCTTGATGAGAGCAGCAGCATTCATTATTTCCCAAAGTAGATGAGATAAAAGGCGGAAAAATTGGTGTTTGGTGGATATAGATAATCGTACGATGCTCTCATAGTTGCCAACTCGAGTTTCCACACTCACGCTATAATTAAGTTTATGTAAAATTTTTAATCTCGCGTGTGTGCAGATCATTAACAAGTAACATAATGATGACTAGAGTATTCTTAACAGCAAAGCTCCACGAAATAAGGCTCGGATCCTTTTTGCCACGAAATAAGGCTCGGATATTTGATCATGTCATAAATATTTGTCTTGTACGAAGAACGTAGATATTCGACTCTTTTATAATTACACAAAGTTGCATCATTAATTGCACTTTTCAACCGATCGGGAAGTATATGTTTGTCTTTTACATTATTAAAGAATTTTTTAATTCTTGCATTTGTAATTACGTAACCTGCTCCCACAGTCCCACTTATGAATTTTGATCTTAGTATGGCCCAGAAAAGTTCTTAGGAAGCAAGCAAAAATCAATAAATGTCTCTATATAAAGATATCTATTTGCCACTGTAGAATCACAGGTTATCTTATCATGAAGGTTGTTGCTCAAAAGCTCTTGAAAAGTAATCAGAAAATGGAGTTTGAAATTGAGTCTCTGATCATTCCTGGCTTGCCTAATCACCTTGCCCAGCTCTGTATTTCCGGCCTCCACCCCTCTGTTCTCTACAGAGTTTGCCGTTCATGGCGGCGACTCATATATTCTCCTTCTTTTCCTCCTTTTTTCTCTCTTTACGCATTGGTTTCTCGACCCAACTCTGTAGATTTCCTTTGTTTTGATCCTATTTCGTCGACGTGGGCGATGCTGCCGAGCCCTCCGTCGGAATCACCATTATGCATTCTCCGCCGGCATCCTGCTTTTATATCAAGAATTCTCCCCATTCAGTCCATAGCAGTTTCAGGGCGTCTTGTTTTGGTATGCGCCACCACCCACAAGTTTCTTCCGGCGTTAACTCGTCCGTTGGTTTTCGACCCTTTATCCAGTCCTAACTGGTGCTTTGGCCCTTCCCTGTCGCATCCCCGACGGTGGTGCGTTGCTGGTTCTGCTCAGGGGAGTGTCTATATAGCAAGCGGCGTTGGCCAGCGGTACCAGAGTGACGTGGCTCGGTCTGTCGAAAAATGGGACATGAAGAAGAAGGATATAGAGTGGAACTGGGAGAAAATTGCTTCATTAAAAGACGGAAGATTCAGCAGAGATGCAGTGGAAGCACTCGGGTACAGAAACAAGCTCTGCATGGTGAATATAAACGGCAAAACGCCTAAAGATGGAATTGTTTATGATCTCGCGACGAATCAGTGGGAAGAAATGCCAAGGGGAATGCTTGCCGGATGGGTCGGGCCGGCAGCTGTGGATAGTGATTTCATGTATGTTGTAGATCGGGAGAATGGTTTCTTAAGCAGGTACAGTGGAGAAAGTGATTGCTGGGAGAAGTTGATCGAGTCACCGGAGCATCTGAAAGGTGCTGAACATATAGCAGCCGGGGGCGGGAGAGTTTGCGCAGTTTGCGGCGGTGGTGGAAAGATTGCAGTGGTTGACATTTTGGCGATGCCGGCAAAGTTTTGGGTGGTGGCTTCGCCGCCTGAAGCGGAGGTTATAGCTGTTCACGTACTGCCCAGGATGCCTTACTTTGAATCTAATCCTTAAAAAGTTTTACTTCAATTGTCTAATAAGCTCTTTATTTTTAAACATCTTTCACATATAAACAATATCTTTTAATCGATCGTGGTCCATATTCCCATTAATCGCGTCGGGGAAAAGGAGAGAGTTCACATTGATGATCTAATCGATCTGATTCGAGAAGTTTTTTCCAACGGAGACAAGAGGCGACGGAAAGATTTGATTAGACCAATTTGCAATTCTCCAAATTTTATGTCTACTTTCCGATCTTATTTCTACATGGGACAATTTCTAAAATGGCCGTACTAAAAAAAGCAAGATCAAATATGGTTCATTTAAAAAGCTTGTGCGAGGCCATGTTTTGAATAAAACTAGATCCTTGTCCTTAAGTAGTAATTCTTCTTTCTTTTTCGTTAAAATATTCAACTTGGTATTTTTTTTTTTTTGAGGAAAAGTATGCAACATTGTACTTGTGCAAGTAATTCTCAATCTACAATGGGTAATGACCACAAGAAAAAAATAGTATGACATTCTATACAATTCGTCTATATGTTGATTCTCGACAATTATGGTTTGTCAAAAAAGTGGCTTTCCATACACTATTCATATATCTTGACATTTAATCGCAATAATTTTAGACTATCAGTTGATCTTTATATCTCCACAGTTACTCATGATAATTCTCTACACTTATTATTTGATAAAATGTGGAAATACGACAATCCTTATAGTTTTTTCGCATATCTCTCGATGCCTAGTTACAGTAATTCTAGACAGTAATTAGCTCTGTGTATGCATATCATACAGTTGATTGTATATCTCGACAATTATTCACGATAATTCTCTCCGGTTATAATTTGATAAAAAAGAGTAAATATGATAATCCATCTAGTTTATTCGTATATCTAGCATTTCATTGCAATAATTTTGATAGTTACCAAAGTGTGCACATCCATACAACTTATACGTATATCTGGAGAATCATTTGTGGTGATTCTCCACAATTATAGCTAGCTTGTGGTGATTCACAATAATTCTCTACAGTTATAATTTGACAAAAAAGATATGATAATCCATATAGTTTATTCGTATATCTTAACATTTCGTTGCAATAATTTTGATAGTTACCAAAGTGTGCACATCCATACAACTTATACGTATATCTGGAGAATCATTTGTGGTGATTCTCCACAATTATAGCTAGCTTGTGGTAATTAACAATAAATCTCTATAGTTATAATTTGACAAAAAAGATATGATAATCCATATAGTTTATTCGTATATCTTAACATTTCGTTGCAATAATTTTGATAGTTACCAAAGTGTGCACATGTCATACAACTTATACGTATATCTTGAGAATCATTTGTGGTGATTCTCCAAAATTATAGTTTGGTAAAAATTTGTAACTATGATATTCTATACACTAGATCTTTATCTCTTGACAGCTAATTGCTGTAACTCTCGACATTGATAGTTTGGTAAAAAATTGTAAGAGTACTATTAAAGAGTATATTATATGTGAGGAAAAGAGTTGGAGAAAGAAAAAAAATAAAAGAGAGCATCTTATTTCCAACTTTTCAACATATAGTTCTTGTATGTTGTCACTGAAGTAAGGCGAAGGTCGACGTCTCATCTTCCCACCGTTATTTGACGTCAGATGTCAAGCTTGATAATTATTTCTCGAGAGTGTTGATCTAATTATTATTCAAAATTGAATCTCTGGGCATCACAAAGAGAAATTAGAAACTCATAATAATAATAATAATAATAATAATAATAATAAGAGAATGATGTCTTTTCCTTCTCATTTTCTGGCTCTATAAGATTTCTAGTGACATCATTTAATTCCTTTTTTTATATTTTTATTTTTATCTTTTTTTTTTGAGATTGTTACACTAATTTATTAAATAATATTCACTTTTTTCTTTATTAACCCATATTGATCCTTAATTCACAGTGGTTTCTTTAGTCAAATATTTTGAATTAGGGATCACTATCACTTATCAAATCAAACACGAAACTAACAGGGAGCTCTATTAAAAAAAAACACATAGTAGTTTTTATGATTCACGAACACAAGTATAGCATGTCTTTAAACTAAAAAATTTTTAAAAATTAATTGTAAATTTCAATTTTTTATAATTTTTGAAGAAATTTTTATATGGTTATTATATTGCAATAATCAAATTAATTTTTTAAAAATTATAATACTCCAATTTGCTGATTTTATAATTAAATTAGAGTTTTTTTATAATTTCCTATGGAACCATTTAAGTCTTACCGTATTTGGAGTTGAATTATTTATTTGAGAGAATGACTGAATGTTGATACAATTACATTGTAATAGTTGTTTAACAATTTTTATTAAACATTTTATTTTTATTGAATTACCTCAATTTATTTTTATTTATATATGTATAATTAACTAGTACTATAATTCAAACAAGTGCTACAACAGTTACGTTTCTTACATTCTAGACAGGAGATCCTGGGTTGGAACACACATGCCCCTCCCCTATACCCATTATATCAGGGAAAAAAAAGAAAAGAAGAATTAACTGATGTAAAAAGTGTCACCAACAAATAAATTCAAATATAATATATGGTTATAAAAAATTATGTTTCATAATATTACTATGACTCAAATGACTGTATTAGTAATTTATATTAAATTTTTGTATAAAAATTCATTGACGTTTTTTGTTAGAGTAATTATAGGGAGAAATAGTTATCTAATATGAATAATTGATATTGGTTTCCCTCTCGTCCGTTATATGCACTGCATAAAAAAAAGAGAGTTAGCTGGTGCAAAATGTGTTACCAACAAATAAATCTAAATATGATAGAATGGTTATAAAAACTTATATCCCATAAGACTAATATATGATTCAACTGGCTATATTAATAATTTATTAAATTTTTGTTTAAAAATTCATTGAAATTTTTTATTAGATTAATTCTAAGTAGACATATTTATCTAATATAAATAACTGATATTTGTTAGTTGGCAAACGTGAATTGGTTGTTTATAGGCAAGTGGTGAATTTGAAGACCCACAATCAGTCAACACATAGTTGACAACTAAATATATCAATTTTTCATGCCTGATAAATATGTCTTCCTAGAATTACTATTGTTATTATTACTTTTAGATCACGTGTAATGCATGAGTGAGAATTCTAGTAGTAATAATAATAATAATAGAATGGAGTTGAACGAATGAATGAAAAACCAAAATTAAAGCACATATTCAATTTGCTGAACAAAAATCAATTCTAGACCGATTAAATAAACTAATAAAAAATAATAAAATAAAATGAACCAAAAAAAAGCTAAAAAAAAACACTACATTTTTATTATTTATGTCAAAAAACCGGATCTAGTCCTAGAAATTAACCTCTAAGACAATAGAGTGTACTACCACCTACTAAACACATTAAAATCATAGTGGCAAAAATCAAAATTGAACCCTTAAGAAAAGAAAAAAGGGGGAAGGGGAAAAAGGAAAATCTGCAAGCTTTCCAATTGTTCTTGAGGAAAAAAGTAAATTTTATTGTTTGATGTAGAGGAATAAAGGTGGAAAACTAAAACATGTCGACAATAGAGATGTAGAAATGTAATGGGGGTCGTAATCTTTTAGAGAGAGGGGGAAGGGAAGATTAAAGGATAGAATGTCATAGAGATAGAATAAGGGATGAAAATGGGGATGTGGAATACTTAACTTGCATTAGTTTTTGATTCAGGAGCAATATTGTCTATAAAATAGGGAAAGGGACATTTTTGCATAGATTTAAAAAGTGGACACTTTTGTACATGGCTAATTAAAAGTAGTCAAGTTTTGCAATTTCCTCTTTTTATACTTTGGTTGACTTTGTATTGATTTTTGTTTATTTGAAGCCACAAGTTCTCCAAATTTCAGATTTTTTTTTGTTGATTTGTTTCGAATTAGGGTTTTGAAATTTAGGGCTCGAATTTGGTTCAAAATTTGTATTTTTTGCAATTAATTTTTTTCTAAATTTGTGTTTGCAAAATTCGTATAGCAATTTGTGACTTGTTGGAGTTCTGCTGGTGTGACTCTGGTAGCGGTAGTAGCGGCAGAGGTGGTAGTGTTGTGGCTATAGCAATCTGTGATTCACTGGAGTTGTCTCTGTGACTAGCCAGAGTGTGACTCGTACTATCTGGTGTGTGCAACTGTGACTTGTCGGAATGCGACTATGACTCACCAAAATTGAGTTATGACTGGTAGTGCAATATTTTTGCGACGGGTGGATTTGTGACCAACACTTAAGATCATAGTACTGTAACCTCCTTGATTTTTACCAAAAAAATATATATATAATAAAAAAGAATAAAGAGCTCCTTAATTTTAAAAATAGTTAAGAAAACATTGATATTTATCAATAAACCCCAAATTGTAATCCACTCCAACAAATTCTTTATTTGCATTCTTTATTTTACACGTATCAAGAATGAAGAAACAATTGCACCCTTCGTCCTGTAAGATATGTCCTTCTTGTTTTTCACATAAATTAAGAAAATTTTATTAATCTTATTGGAAATATACAATTCAAAAATATATTTCTTAATATACCATTTAATTTGTTTAATATTTTACTTTAGTTCTTCTTTGTTTTTGCTGATTATTATGTCCATAAATAAATGAGAATATATTAGAAAATTAAAATATTAATTAAAGAAACGTGAATATAATTTGAGACAGATATGAAAAGGAGAATATTTTTGTAAGATGGAGGGAGTATTATAATATTTTATTTTAAATTAATATTTATTATGTTAATTGTCTTTGACCAATAAGATTACTTGTGGTTTGGTTGAATTAAGAAAATAGTATTGAAATATGTGAACATTACAGAGATTAAGTAAGGCTCCCCTAATTTAGAAAGTCAAACTCACTCTCTATTTTAAAATGTTAAAATAAATCCTCCCTCCATCCTAAGAAAAATCATCACATTCTTTTTTTCATATAGATTAAGAAAAAATTTATTTAATATTATTGAAAAAATAAAATTTAACATTATTTTCTGAATAATGCTATTTATCTAGTCTCCAGTCTAGTTGTTATTTTTTAATTGGCTATTCAATAAATTAATGATCCCATATATTTTTGTATCTCAATACATCCCCAAATGTAATAATGCCAACTACAGTAAATATTGGTCTCCAGTCTAAATAAATAATATTACTTTTATTTTCTTGTTATACTCTTTTATTTATTAATTATTTCACTTTAATAATTCTATTTTTTTAACTATGTACATTAAATAGGGCCGTATAAAAAAACTAATATTTCAACTACTTTTAAAAAGGAAACTGGATCATATTTTGAGACGGACAAAAAAGGAAATTTAGACCACCTTTTTGCAACAGTGGTAGTATTATTGAGATATCAGGTGTCTTGTTTCCATGTCGAATAGTTATGGATTCGGGGTCAAGTAGACGATTGAAGCTCTGATGAGAGTTTTGGGAGAGGAGATATATATATATATATATATAGTCACGTTTCAGTGCAACTTGGACTTAAGACTTGTTTGACAAGATTAATGAGTTGTAGATTAGTATCGTGAGGTCGCACTATCTTATTGGATGGATAGCTGATGATATATTAAATTGAGACAGCTCATTTATCCTCTCTAATGAGAGCTCATAACCGCTTAAGAATATAGAATATATATGTATGACGGATAATACACTTGCATTAAATCTTTGCTTTCTCGTGGGTATAGGCGGCCTTGATCGAGTGAGTGCTCGCTCCATCGTCTATCGTGACTAGGCCACTAGCTAGGACAGGAAGTTCTTATCTCCTTTGTTTTGCAAATGGATTTGTTTCCTTGGTTGCAAATGGATTAAACTTTTTATCCTTTTAAAGCAAGCTTCAAATAAGTGTCATCATTCACTAGGTCGGCCGAGGTTATTAAAATGCACGATGATGAAGGACTCCGTTTCTAAATAAAATATAGCTTCAAAGTTTCCGTAAGCATTTAGGACATTTTAGGCTTATAACTCTTTCCGCATTGAAATAAGTTCAAAATACATTACATTTTCGTTAATTTTTTGGAGATCATTTTAGGTTAAAGATTTATGTCGGGGTAATATTTGTCTTTACAAAGATATTATTTTAGGTCATAAGCATGCCTAAGCTTGGGGCGACGATTGCAATTTTGCCTTATCAATGGCAACTAAGGATTTTCTATTTTTGAGATTACAAAGTTGTTTATTATCTTTCTTCCCATGATCCCATCCTTCGGGACCATGGCGCAAATAAATGAAAAGTTAAGGTTAAGGTTGCAAAAAGATCAGGGTGCAGAGACAAAAGATTGAGAACAGTCGGCAATTTCTTGGTACGCTTGGATTTTGCAATCATCCTATGCTCGCTCTCCTACCATCAAATTGACATGTTAATATGTTGACTAATTAAAAATGTACAAATACAGGAGGAATGTTCGGCAATAGGAAGGTAGATGTTACTTTTAATCAGTCAATGACCATGTAAAAAGTAAGTAAAATAACAGAACAAATATTGCTCAGACACATTTGCGATGCACTGAAATTTTCTAATTGCACTGAATTATTAGCTGCTATATACAAATAACACAATGAAAAGTCAAAATATCATTATAAGGTTCAGGAAAATTAATCTAAAAGAAATAAAAATATAAAAATAATACTATCAAATAATTATACAAGACTACAGGTTGTTAGCACTTATAAAACAGTGACGAGGTGCCAATCTATCATTTCCATTTTTTCCATGGCTTTCCATACTTGCCGTGCTTGAATTTTCCATGCTTGAACTTTCCATGGTGATGGCCAAAATACCCGCCATGCGACATATGGTGCATCCCGTAGGCGGCAGCTGCTGCTGCAGCTCCCCCAGCTACGATTGTTCCCATATGAGATCCATGGCCTGCAAGAACCGTTTTTCTTAATAATTATTTCCGATATTAACCAACAACTCAGCAAAGACACGATCACTAAGATGGAATCGTCTAGCTTTCCCATTGTACCAATCTACCAGTGTGAGTAGATTGAGAACAGCATCAGCAC
>CAVNYN010270788.1:0-10429 GCA_963692815.1 Nyctanthes arbor-tristis | reverse complement strand
TAGAGAGACCCAGAAATGAGGAGGCGGTGGGACCGGTACCAGAGTTAGTGCCAGAGGTTCAGTTGGACTAGACCGATGATGAGAGTGGGAGACCTCCAGTGGCAGTGCTTCGTGATAAAGATTGGCCATGGGTTTGCAAACATATTCCTTTGAAATGAAGGAGAGCGACTTGAACGCGTTACGGCAAAACTATCGTGTTCCAAACCGCGTAGCACTCAGGGTCCCTTATGAAGGGGAGCGGGCTCACTACCCCTGATGAACTATGTTACAGCGAACATGGGGATGTTTGAGGCTGGTTTTTGTGTTCCGCTTCCATGACCTATTACTGAGTTGTTAAAGTTTTGGGAAATTCCCCCTTTCCAAATCACTCCTGGGAGTAAGAGGACTATTACTGGGGTCCTCGCTCTCTAGCAACAAAAGGCTGAGGGTATCTGAACCCTAAGGACTTCAACTCGTATTAGGTATTGTGGACCTCGCCATCCGAGAAAGGATGGTTTCATGCAGCCACGCGACCCAAGGCCAGGACTTTGAACCTTAAGTGAAATCTGGTGAGGGGGCATCCGAATCGGGGCCCAACTAGAAAAGAGAGTTGATTATGGGTGGGGGTGAGTGGAGGAGCCCGTTGAGTCTGGGCGAACAAGACATAAATGTCCCTACGGCCTGATGAACTGACATTTAAATGCGTTTTCCTTTCTTCTCAGATGTTGAACGGGGTCAACCATTAACTCCACTATTTAAGGAGAAGGCAGAGATCGTTGCCCAGATTCTCGACCATTATCGTGACGTTGTGGAATTGACGGAAGAGGATTTTTTGGTCAACACCAGTCTGTCTGTTCCCAAGACTGAGCATATTTCCAGGGATCCCAACAATTGTAACTAACTGCTCCTCTAATCGACCTATCATTGTTTACTTGACAACTCGTTTTTGAAAATTTTAGTGATCTGACACTTGGTGCCTTTTTTCAGGGAAGAAAAATTCTCTCCAAGGGCCAAAAGCAGTCCGTTTGTAAAGCTGAGAAGAAGAGAGCTGCGTGGGAAAAGAGGAGAGCTGTTCGTAACCAAACTGAGAAGATTAGGACTATCGTACAACTCGCTAAGGCTATAAAGAGATAGGAGGAGAAGAAGAAGCTGAGGCAGGAGAGAGCTACTGGAAAACAGTCTATAATAGTTGAGGATGTGGCCGCCCTTGATCGACCCGAGAAACGGCCGTTAGCCATCTGGAAGCCACTGGCTGACTCTCCTCCGATAGCTCCTACACCTCTAAGCGACCTACCAAGGGGCCACTTGATCTACTGTGTGAGAAACTTTTCCTCCCAATGGATCCAGCTTACCTAGCCGAACTGGAGAAACTTTACTGCAAGAAGTTGAAGGCGCTGCTCAGGTTCAATTTGGCCAGGAAGCCTCTTTCTGCTAGCACCCCGAGAATGCCCAAGGCCATCATAGATGCCATGAATGGCATTGTGCGGGGCTGGTCAAGAAGTGGGAAGGCTTTGCTGCCAACTCATCAATGGAGGAGCTCTTACAGGCTAGCGCAGTGATGCGAGCTCAGTTGGCTATTTTAGAAGAGCACGCTATGGCCTACATGAAGCATTTCATTAGGGAGAAGGAAAAACTTTTCATCCAGGCGACGGAGGCTATCAAGGCCAAGGAGGAGGTGGAATTGGTTCTCAGGGAGATAGAGCTGAAACTACATGTTTCCAGGGGAGAATCAGCGAACCTGCCGATCGAGCTAGAGGCTTGGAAGAAGAAATGTGAGGTCCTGGGAACTCAGTTGGCGATTGAGAGGTCGGGCTACGGCTTGCCTTAAAAGAGGCTGAGGATAGGGCTACTACCAGTGAACTCGTTGGTTATACCAAGGCGGTAGAGTGAAGCTAGACAGTTCGCCTAGAGGATACTACTGCGATCTCTATAAACTTCAAGCAAGTAATCCAAATCCCGGCTACAGAATTCGAGTAAACGTTGTTGATAGGACTCAGAATGCCACATTATGCTATGGGACAGCATTGGTGAAGTATTAATTGGAAAGAATGCAAGGGAAATTAGAGATTGCATCACTATGGTATTGTTCATATGGATTTACCTATTTTTACCGGTACTCTACTAATATACTTACATTTATTTAGGACCAAGTGGAAAATCAAGTAGCAATATTAGTAAACATTGCGAATATTCCATTGCTACGGCGGGTCGACTAGAAGAGTTAGAGTGCCTTACTCTTTAAAGAGCACATCAGAGATTAAAATGTTCAACTGGACAATATAGATCCCTTTTTTCTATCCGTGATGTGTCTAACGATGCTGATTTGATTGCCAGCATAAAAAGACAGAAATTAACATTACAAAGGTTCTACTATTTAATATTTCTGTACTATTTAATATTTCTGCTACGTCTTAATTCCTAATCAGTAGATTATTCTAATAAAATATTTTCTTTTTCCAGAAATCAGATGTGTTATCATGGCTTACTATAACCGGGGAGGAGGTGATTGAGGTAAAGGATTGTTGAGAACACATTTAGAATTATTTTACTTTTTCAAAATACTAAATATTATATTTTCTTTTAGTTGGATGGCTCGATCAGTGAAAATGCAGACAAGACATCATTAGAGACGCTAACCAAAAGAAGCCATAATCATGTTCTTGAAGACAGTGCTAACAGTAGTATTGTGTCAGATGGTGGGTCATCTATAGAGGTTCCCCATCTCAAGAAGGGAAAGGAAATCAAAGTTTTTTTTTTTTTTTTGAAGAAAAAAGGATATCAAAGTTGAAAAAAACTAAATAGTATCTTTATTTAAAATTATCCTAAATTAACAATAACTTCTTCACATTATAATTATTTAATTTAATTTGAACCTAAGTTATTACCTCAAATGAGTATTTTAGTATTTTTAATGTTTCAATAATTATTAGTTAAGTACTAATTATGTGACTATACTTATTCATTGAGAATAGAAAAGATTTTTTTTGAAGAAAACTGCCAACAATTTAATATATACCCCGCTACATGGATCCAGTGAAAACAGTTTGTGCAATCCACTATACCACGTTTTCTTCAACTGTTTTTTAATAATCACTATAAATAAACTGCTTATATAGAAACCTATTTCTTAATTGTTCTGATTACTTTTCGTTAATCAACTGACACCAACACATAGTATTCAAGAAAAACCATCAAAAATTTGCATTTCATAAGTCAATGTCGTGGGAACGATTCATAAGACAATTGCTGAATTGCTTATTAGGCCACATACAATGCCTTCTAAGTAGTAAAGATGGCTTGAAAACCATTGATGGTGTAGAGGCAAACATGTTGTCTAAGGAGTTCATTGTTAACTTATTCAGTATTTGTCCACTATTAAACCATTTGACGCTTTCACACTGTGAGGTTACGTCAAGCATTTTAAGTTTTGTGGGTGATCGAGTTCGCCTAGAAGATCTGAAGATACTATTTTGTACCAATAGTTTTGCTATCAGCATCAAGGTTCCGAACCTTAGTACTTTTGGGTACATAGCCAGATTCGTAGGATATCATTTTAGGTGCTCCAAATCTAAACTGATTATGTTTGGCCGAGCTTTTTTGGATTTCCTTAAGCCCTTAGATGTTTTCTAATTCTACCTTCGCTTGATACATTTTTTCTAACCTTTTATGAGGAATAGGTAATTCTAAATTATATCTTCACTTCATGCATGTTTTTTGATAAAACTTTAAATACTATTATGGCTAAATTCTTTTGTCAAGTTATAAACTATTTGTTTTGTTTTGTGTCTAGGTCATGGAATTGCCAGAAAATGTTGAACATTTCTCCAATATTAGGCAGCTTGGTTTTTATATTCATATGCATTCGAAGAATTTTCATATCTTTCATATTTCCTCTATCTTGAATTCATTTCCTAATGTGGAAAGACTTATCGCAAGGGTAAGTGCTATATTTTATATCTCAATTTTTTATGTTCGCTTTATAATATTTACTAAAACAAAATTAATTCTATTTTTAGAAGTCTATACTCAAAAGAGGCAGAACTTTATTTTTAATCTTTTTTTTTTAATATAGTAACTGGGCACAATGGTTGAAAGGGATGAGTTTACAACCTTTAAACAAGATATCATGCTGCATGCAATGCTGAAAACATTTGAATTTTAAGGTTTTATGGGAGATTGGTTAAAACTAATGCTTATAAGAAGGGTACTCCAAGAAGCAACTAACCTAGAGGAATTGGTTATTGGTAATTCAAAGAGGATGTCTTCAGAAGAAGAGGAATGGTTTAATTTTAATGATTATAATGAGCTTTCTAACTTGCACTTGGAAGAGGAATGGCTTAGAAACCAGCTAAAGAATTGCTTCTCTACCTCTCTTAATTTTGTTATAGTTTAGTCTTATCTATCAATGTTAATATATCAATGTACATTCCTACGTAATTTCCCTACGACGTCCCTATTAGGTTCTATTTCTGGCACTGTAATTATATCAATATCCACATCATTTTATTTGTCTGTAATTATTTCTACAATATTACCTAATCTTTTACAATTATATAGGCAGATATTATGTTGATTTTTTTTAAGTGTATTAAAGTTAAGAATTCAATGGGTTAATCCTTATCAAAGCAATAAATATAAAAAATAACAGAATTTAAAAAATAATGGGATAATTATACTTTGCTTAAGATATATTATGTTAGTTATTACAATATTGATTATTATAATATAAGTGTTAATTATTATTAATTATTAATTATATTATTCAATGGCTTAATTATTAAAAAATAATACAATAATCTTATTTCATTTAAGATGCAATAACTGGTCACAATCACGAGAATTTATTATTTATTAAAAATTAATCAGTTAAAGTATGATACTATATTATTAAATTCTTTTATTTGTTGCATTTGTATGATACTATATTAGTATGATACTAATTGGCTTTCTTATCATATTTAACTCATCATAAAGGTTTTATAAAACATTCAAGGTTATCATTCCCTAAAACAACAAAAATCTCCAAGCCATTAGAGAATTCTAAAGCTGTTTCTAAATTTCTTTATTAAGTCAACCTCAATAGCTACGTACAAACTACATTTGTTGTATTTGTTCAAGAAAATAAATTAGCTTCAAAGAAAAAAAAGCCATCAAATCAGCATACAGGAAATAAATGCAGACGCCTTCTTAGATCAGGTACGGTTATATTATATTTTCTTTCATATTTACAATTATAGTTTTATTTCTTTCTTTTCAGTTTTAACCTAACCCAGAATTAAATTACTTACAGATCAAAGAGTGATGCAAAGACAATCAACATTCAGTGATCTGACTACTAGTACATACATGTTTTGGTTAAATTTGTGTTAAGAACTATTTTCATACTCACCAAAGACGATATCTAAATTTTTTCTATATTTTTATGCAAAGTACCATTGCCAACAACTGTTGGTTCCGGTAGACTGGCAATGGCACCTGCAAGCCTATTAGCCTAATATCTACAAGTGATCGAGATGAATGACCAACTGGCCATTCAAACTGTAGATTACCTCCAGGGAAGCACATACGTAGCAGGAAGAAAAATTTTACATCATCTTCCTATGTTGATTCGTTAGCCGAAGGAAGTCAACACACTGTTAATTATTCAGATCAACATATTATGCATCCTAATTTCATTTATTAATATTTAAAAAGATGTTGAATATATATTCATAGTTCATTTCAATATAATGGCATTAATTTGTGTAAACATTCCTACATTTATTTAAAAATGATTAAGTTAGCTTATTTGATGTATTTACTTTGTTTAAATTTTTTAAAGCTTCATTACTAATGTTAATAAGTGAAATTATTTGTGTTAAATTGAATATTTTAATGAATTTTCCAGGTTCACATGTTTTATCTACAATGGATTTACATCTGTCCCTACTATGGTATAATATACGCATAAATGTATAATGTACATTCATGTAAAATTTATATTTCTTTGTGTTTTGAGCACTGTCAGATTATATTTAGTCTATTTAGTATAGTATACATGTTAATATGGTAAATAATGAGATAGTTTTCTTATATCTAATTGAGATTGTGCATATATTTAAAGCTAATAATAAACTAATAAGCTAGTATTAGGTCTATGCATAAACAGTTGTAGGAAGAAAGGTAATACGGTAATTAACTATATTAAATAATAACATCCTAAAAAATCTGAGCTCTAAACTAATAACTAAATTATAGAAATTGTATGAATTGTACAATTATACGAATTGTACTATGAAAGAAAACGATTAACGATAGAAATATACCTCATGCATAGATATCATGCATTTCAAAGACATCCGTGCCTGAAATTAAAAAGTATATACTAAAAAAATTAATATTTCATAAAATATTATGACTAACAGAATAAACTAAATAATAAATTAAACCTATTTACATTGAAAAATTAAAGGCTTAGAAGAAGAGATTATTAACATTTTGAGAAGAAGATTAGCGGGTGCATCGCTATACATCTTGATGGATTGTAGATCTCGGATGTACACATAAGGTCTGGGCATTTAAGCTCTAGATCTGATAAAAATTTTACAGACTCAGAAAAGTACACAGTGGGTACATTTTAAAACCCAGAAAATGTTAATATTATAGATCAGGAGAAAACAGGAAAGATTAATATTACAAACCCAACAAAACCTTCTTCCTAAAGTACATATAGCAAAAAACGTTCAACAGGTTGATACAGAAATTGCTACTATGATCCATGTTTTTGTCAATTCGACTGTAAACATTCTTTTAAACAAATCTAAAAATAAAAAAGAAAAATTATTCATTAGAAACCAGATCATGAACTTGGAATGCAAACTTAGGAACTCAAGTAGGAAAGACAAGACATCTCTTGAACTTAAATATCGAGGTATCCAAAGTACTACAAAATACGGAAATTATAGTCAAAATTGAACATATTAATACGTTTGAGAACTTAACTTTTTCTTGTAGAATTCTTTCGCATGCGATTCTTCCATGCTATGGGTGATAGGGGAGGTCTAATACATAGTACAGAAAAAACTTCTGAGACTTGATCTTATAAAATGAACGGACAATGCAAATCCAAAAATCAAACTCGATACCAGCTTCTAAAACTAGGCTGAGATAATTGCCTGTAAATTTATTCTTATAAAAAGGGCATTAGCAACTTTTTCACTTAATTAATAGTTGGTACAACTGAGATAATTAATTTTTTTATTGGTTTTTATTAACTTGCTTCGTTTTGTGTGTTGAGATAATTGGTTTTTTAGTTTTGCATTGTTGGGTTTCATAATTACAGGTTGACTTATTGACTTTCGGGTTTTGTGACACTGTGTACCGTTTTTGGTTAATTAATTTGGGCGCTTGGTTATTTTATATTAAATCATATTGTTGTCTTATGTTGTTTTCATTATTTGAATGTATCACCTTTGTATAATAATTCGAGGTTTCTTTTTATTCCTATTTATCTATTCCAGTACTTATGGTTGCACATATATATAATTTGTATGATGGTTTCACTTTAGTTTTTCATTTTTTTCCTAATAATTACTGAATGTTTTTCATTTTGTTGGGATGGCCTATTTGGTAATGTTGTATTCTATTTGAGGTTCCACTGAGCCATGGTATTTATTGTCTCCTTCGATAGAATGAGATGTTCATAGGTTTGGATTTTTTAATTTTAAGTCAATCAGCACTTGTATCTTTGTAGACATTGGTAATGGATGTACTCACAGTTGTATAGACAGGTTCGTTTTTTTATGGTTCAAGCATTTATTTTCGCTTTCATGTTGTCTTTTATTTATTATTATTATGTTCCAATTGAAAGTTTTTTAACTTTGTTTTACACGGGATATCTATTAATTGAGGCAACCTAAGGTGGCAGGACCTCCGTTAAAACTTATCTAAACACTTTGGCGCTGCTGGTGATCCCTGAAATTTTTGGTACTGGTGCTGTTGCTGGTGTTCCTTACACTGCTGGTGCTATTGCTACTATTTCCCTGCACTGCTGGTGTTGCTGCTGATTTTGTTTGCACTGCTAGGCTTCTATTTTGTTGCTGATTTTTTCTTTGCATTGATGGGCTGCCGGGATACTGTTTCATTTCTGATTTTCTTTGCACTGCTGGGCTGCTATTTTGTTGTTGGTCTGATGGTGCTATTTTTGTGCATTTATTAGTTTTGTTTTTTGAAGAAGTGTATTTATTAATCTCTGTATTGGTAGTCAGAAAATGGTTAACAAAACTTTATGAAATTTTTTATTACTTTAGTCACAACGCATCATATAATATGGCACCATATGGTGTCATATAATCATGTGAGGCACGCCATATGAAAAATAATACTTAGTTTGTTTTTATTGTTCCATTTTGTATGTATTTATTTAGATTTCAAAATACCATTCTTATATATATATCGTTCCAAACCCATTTGTCTTCCATTCGTGCGGATATATTTAAATGCCCTCTTATGAAAATATTTTAGAAGTCTAAATATGAATCATTGATTCATCATTACCTTACACATGGATAGTATTGGGAAAATATGATTTGATGCCTTAGATTAACAGAAATATAATTATGAAATGAAATTTGCTAATTCATATGTATACAAATTAAAAATTTTTCCCTTATTTATCATATAAATAAATTTACTATTTTTGTCTTAGATTTTTTTTTTTTTGCTAATTCAAATAATGTCTTTTTCTTTTTAACCATGTTATTATGTGTTATATGACTATTTGGTACCTTAACTTATTGTGAATATAACTACTTTGTTGTCTAGTTTATAACAAATCTATACAAATTAAAAATATATTTATTAATTTATAATATATACAATTTATCTACTTTACTTTTTAAACACGTTTTAATGTGATATACGATTTGTTTAAGGTGCGTTTGGTTTTGATTACCCAACAGAGGTTTAATGGGATTTTCGCACCAAACGTATATTTGGCAACATGATAATAATTGTATAATTAATGTGTAAGACAACCCAGATAGGACATTTCACCAGCGGGTTGTCCAATTGTCTCTCGCTAGCCGTTTTTCATACCGTATTCAAATTATTTAATTAAAAACAAATAAAATTAATATAGGTTAATATAATTCTTGCCATTATTTTAGTATTTTTTTCCTTGAACTTATTTTCTATATGAGATTTTTATATATATCTTTCCTTTATTTATTTATATAATCTTACCATATTATATTGTTTTTGTTTTAATTTATTTTTTGGTTTACATAGTTTTCTGTAATACGTTGTTATTATTATTATTATTATGATGATGAAATCATCATCCTCATCAAAATATTCTTTTTAATTTACATAACTGGTTCTACCATCTAAAATGGAAAGTCCAAAACTTCCTCGACATTGTTTATTCAATGTTTTTGGCTTTCAAATCTTTTTTGGGTTATCTCTTACTTCTCTTCTGCCGTTATTGATGTATCGTCTATGGTGGTGGCATTGATCTCGTGAATTGATTGTTCTCCTTTTTTGCTGTAATCTTTCAACAAAAGTTTTGTACAGTTCCCTTTATCATCCAGCTTACATCTTTCTATTGGTTTTCACCATGTGTAGCTTTCTATAATGGAATTCTTTGTATAATGATCATTGAAGCTAAAAATTCATCGTTGTAACATTTTTCAGACGTACCTGATTTATTAATTGTCAATCAGTGCCATATCCAGTTGCCTCTGATTTCTGCACCATTGTCAACAGCTTCACACTTTGTTTTTATTTGTAAGTTCATATTTTTTATTAAGAGAATCATTGTCTGAAATTTTTAATATAAAGATTTCTCCATCATTTATTAAGTGTGTACATGGAATTTCTTTATTTTATTAAGTCGTGTCTTATTTATTATTAGGTAGTTTCATCATTTGTTTTGTTTTTATTTATTAAGTTGGAATGATTTTTTTAATACGTTAATGGTGATCCAGGCATTTTTGGAGCTTCTGAATTGGTGAATTGTTTTAAAAGGTATTGAGTTTCTGTGACATTGTTTGCTTTTGACACGCTCTATGATACGCTATGATACGTGCCTCAAAATGTCAAATTTTCTTTCCTTTCAGTTGATTCAATTTCTGTATCAAAAAAATTTTTTTTGATCCAATTTCAAAAATCGTGATGGTTTTGGATGACTGAAGTTCCATTGTAAATTCCTTGCCGTTTGCATTTATACGTTTCATATTCTATCTAGTCTTGATTCGCATGCCAAGAGAAACTTACTGAACCAGTCTTGTATTCCTTGCCTCCTTACTGAATCATCTCACACTGACTGCATTGAAATTTCTGAGAATTTGTTTACTCGATTTTAGTCATGCCAGTAGAATGTGATAGGGGCTACCGGCTGTGTGGAAAATGCCATACGTGTGTTCTTCTGGGTATGATTTGTCGTGTGACCTGTGTGATTAGTTAACTAATT
>CAVNYN010270787.1:0-12472 GCA_963692815.1 Nyctanthes arbor-tristis | reverse complement strand
TAGAATGTGATAGGGGCTACCGGCTGTGTGGAAAATGCCATACGTGTGTTCTTCTGGGTATGATTTGTCGTGTGACCTGTGTGATTAGTTAACTAATTTCGACGGAGTAGCAGTATATCAGACGGTGGGATATTTTCTTGTGGTGTATATAACAAACATGGATCTTTCATTCTTGCAGTGTATATTTACATGTGTCCATATATATATATATATATATTTCTCTGTGCGTTTATATAATGGAAGATTATATGGACCAATACCTTGGACAAACAGAGTTGACATATGAATTCGTCGCTTGATTCTAAGTAATCCCGTTAAAATTTTGTCTCTAAACCCTGAACAGAACTTTGAATTGACTAATTGATTAATCATAAATGATGATGAATTAAAATACGATTTAAATGGACAATGTACAAATTGGCTAATCATAAATGATGATGAATCGAAGGTTACATAAATTATATTCAAGAACTAAAAACTTGAAGCCTTCATCAATCAAGAGAGGAAGATACATAAGTTGTTATTTATGTAATCATTGGAGATGACTTGTTTGTATATCTGAATTTATTAAGTAATTACTATTGGCTATTACTATTTGCTCTTCTCTATTATTTGAATGTTCTATAGTTATTCTTTATTTTAGTTTTATATTCACTAATGATGGATAACGCATTATTCATCTCATGTGATAATTACCATTTGATAATCTTAGGTTGTTAATGTTGCTTAGTATTATTATATTTCGGTGTCATTAGATTTTTTGATGCTAGAATTTGTATTTGATACATTTAGGTTTTAATGCTTATTCTATTGTATATATTTTAATTGGTATTTCTACAATTTATTTCAGTTGTTATCAACATTGGAGGTAATGAAGAAGTTGACTAAGTCCACAATTATATCCAATGGAAGGGGACGTCCACGTGATCAGAACGATATTTTAATAAATAGTCATATATTCATTAAGCAATATCTAATTGTTTATGCTTTTATATTTTTATGTTTTTGGATATAATATCTTTCTTATTTATAAATTGTTGTACTACCTCTTTCAACATTGTTTTTTATTTTTTTTATCTTTTGCTATCTTATACCTTTCATGACTATATTTTCATTTCATAATTAGTTTATTTTATCTAGAAAATGCTGAAAGTTAGTTGAAAAGGTCCCGTTTATTTAGTACAGAGCACACTTCACGTGGGAATACAATGGGAAATTTGTTTAATGGTTGGTCAAGCTCTCTTTCAAGAGCTCTGTTCCAAGATGTCACCAATGGTATATTTAAAATTATTTTCTTTTCTTAGTGTTTTGTATTTATTTATTGTTTTTAAGCTGGAATATTTTTTAATTCTTATATAGATATTGAGATGAGATCTTTTGCGTCCAAGTTTTGATCAATATTGATGGTTCACAAGTTCAGCGTCCTATTAATCATACTAATAGATTGACAAGTGATATTTCTCATCAACCAACTCATGTTCTCAAGCAGTTAATATCTTAAATGACTTTACAACAAATTACGCTCCTAATCCTATTTCTGATAACGCCCACCCTACTAATAGTAAGTAATGCCATATAATTTTTTTAATTATTATATATGTAATATATAAGAAAGCATCGTGGTTTTTTTGTTTTTTTAAATGCCTTATCCTGAAGATGTTTATTTAGAAGAATTACATAATAGTTTAATTAATGAGAGAGTTAACTTAGCTCATGAGCATATTGGTTTTCTCTCCAAGTTAACAAATGAACAAAAGGATGTTTATAACTCAATTATGCATGCCGTTAACTCTAATTGTGGTGGTGCCTTCTTTTTATATGGATATGGAGGAGATCGGAAGAGCACACGTCTATGGAAAACATTATCATAAGCAATTAGATCAAGGGGTGATATTGTCTTGAATGTTGCATCAAGTGGAATTGCATCTTTACTTCTTTCTGGAGGAAGAACTGCTCATTCTATATTTGCTATACCCGTTAATGCAACTGAGGAGTCTACTTGCAACATTAAACATGGAAGTGCATTGGCTAAGTTGATAGAAGAAAGAAAGCTTATTATTTTGGATGAAACTCCTATGATGAATAAGTTTTATTTTGAGGCATTGGATGAGACCATGCGTGATATTCTATGGTTTAAGAATCTTTTGAGCGTGTATCAACCTTTTGGTGGGAAAATGGTTGTTTTTGGTGGCGATTTCAGGCAAATTCTACCTTCCGATCTCCAAAGGGTTCTAGGGAAGATATTGTACATGTTGCTTTAAACTCTTCATATCTGTGGGGTCATTGTAAATGCTTAAGTTGACAAAAAGTATGAAACTACATGATTCTAATGGAAATGTTCATTCATCTGAGTTGAAAAATTTTGCTGAGTGGATTCTTAGTATTGGAGATGACAATATTGGTGAGGATATTGATGGGAGTGCATCTATAGTCTTTCCTGATGATCTATTGATTCCTAAATCTATTGATCATATTTCTTCTATTGTCAGTAATACATGTCTTGATTTTGTAGCTGCCAGTGGGGATTCATCTTATTTGCAGGGAAGGGTGATCCTAGCACCTACTATTAATGTTTTTGAGAAGGTAAATGAATATATGGTCTCACAGGTTGAATCACAATTGAAGACTTATTTAAGTTCTGATGCTACATATAGATCTGATTATGATAATGATTTGATACATGAACTTCACACACCTGAATTCTTGAATAAAATTAGATGTTCTAGGCTTCCTAATCACGAGTTGAAGTTAAAAGTTGGTATTCCTGTTATGCTACTGTGTAATATAGGTCATTCTATTGGATTGTGTTACGGGACAAGGCTTATATTCACAAGACTTGGAGATCACGTACTTGAGGCTGAAATTCTGTCTGGTAGTAATGCTGGATGCAGGTTTTTCATTTTGAGGATGACCTTGACTCCATCTGATATTAGACTCCCATTTACATTTCAAAAGTCCCATTTACGTTTCAAAAGAGGCAATTCTCGTTGATGGTTTCTTATGCGATGAGTATTAATAAAAGTCAGGGCCAACCTTTTTCCAATGTCGGTGTTCTTCTAATGAAACTAGTCTTTACTCACAGTTGTGCATAGCTGTATCCAGAGTTACAAATCGTAATGGTTTATGGTTTCATATATGTGACGAATGGTTTTCATGCGAGATCAAATGTTAATGTTGTGCATAAAGAAGTTTTCAAAGTTTTCAACAACTTGGATTAGTTCCTTGGTAAGTTATTAATTGTATTCTTTTTATGTTTTCTTATGCTTACGCTTATGTCTCTTCGATGGTTTATAATATTTTGCCTTTTGTTTTGGTCTTTGCTTACAGGTATGCTTCATCCATGTAGTACTTATCAGATTAATTTCTGACTAAAATGGTATTTTTTATGTGTATTTTGTTAACACATTTTCACCTTTAACTGTTGTTATATATGTTATTATAATTTGTTCATTGCAAGTTATATTTAAATTTTTCCAATGTATTATAAGTAGTTAGTCATAGCTTATTCATGTCTTTTTAAATTATTGATTAAGTATGAATCATTATATAACACTAACGTTGTGTGTATAAATTATATGTCAATTAACGTTCATCAAAGTTTTACTCTAATATTTAATTCCTTTTTTAAAAATAAAAAAATTGTTGTTATCTTTTTCGAATTTTGTTATATTAGTTTTCACTTCTATCATTTTTTTGATAATATGATATATTTTATTTCAGCCTCTTTGGTATTTTGAACTTTTGAGAATTAAATGTTGTGCAATTTGATTTTTATTCTCCGACTATTGTATACTATTCATGGTGTTTTTAGTAACTAATATTATTTAAATTGTTCTTGCATGTTCATTTACAAGCTTTTGTAATATTCATATATATTTAAGTCTTATTTCATATATTTTTCCGTATGAACATTGTTCCTATGCACTTATTTAATTAGTTTGTGTTCCGAATTTCCCTCTAAATATATTGTTCAACTTCATTGAATTGTATACTTTTCAAGTAGTTTTGATTGCACTTTCTTATTTTATCTATTTATAATTTATTTGAAGTTTGTATGTAAGTAGTTAACATTTATTGTATACTTTGGGATAAATTTACGTTTTTGTTATTATTATATGTTAATTGTTTCATTTCTTTTATTGCTCCCATGCAACGCACGGGTGGGTATTCTAGTTTACATTGAAAAAATAAAGTCGTAAAAGAAGATATAATTACCTTTTCGAGAAGAAGATAAGTGTGTGCATCTCTATGCATCTTGATGGATCATAGATCTCTGATGTACACATAAGTTCTGGGCATTTAAGCTCCAGATCTGATAAGAATATTACAGACTCAGAAAAATACAAAGTGGGTACATTTTAAAACCCATAAAACATTTATGTTACAGACTAGGGAAAAACAGGAAAGATTAATATTAAAAACCTAACAAAACCTTTTTATTAAAGTAAATATAGGAAAAAAATTTAACAGACTGATACATAAATTGTTGCTACAATCCACCTTTTTGTCAATTCGACTGTAGACATTCTTTTAAACAAATCTGAAAGTGAAAAAAAAAATATTCATTAGAAACTAGATCATAACCTCAAAATGCAACCTTAGGAACTCAACTAGGAAAGACTAGACATCTCTTGAACATCGAGGTATCCAAAGGACAACAAAATATGGAAATTATAGTCAAAATTGAACATATTAATACGCTTAAGAACTTATCTTTTTCTTGTAGAGTTCTTTCGTACTCGATTCTTCCATGCTATAGGTGATAGGGAAGGTCGAATACATACTATAGTAAAAACTTCTAAGACTTGATCTTATAAAATGGACAGACATTGCAAATCCAAAAATAACCTCAATGTCAGCTTCTAAAGCTAAGCTGAGATAATCGTTTCTAAATTTATTCTTATAAAAAGGGCATTAGCAAATTCTCTCCAAACATTATTTAAACATCAACGAAAAATTCCTAAGCTCATGAAGAATGTTTGTGATACGAGTTTAGGGTTTAGGACAAGAAGGCGAAGTGGAGGTGAATTAGCTAAGTGGGTAATATATATATATATATATATATATAGGGACTAGAATATTCTATTAGGGTTTGTTTTTAACTTGGTTATATCCGTTTATCGGGCCTCATTCTTATGGTTCATGGGGTTTGACTGCAAAAGTCATATACCACAAAATGGGCTTAAAGTGCCGGCCACATTCATGAAACTTAATTAAAAGAGTTAATTAGGGAAAACATTGTTAATTAGTTTGGATTTTGAAATTTATGTGGAAAGGTGATTTACAGAAATTTTATACATCTAAACTTGCTCTGGACATCTAAAATCCCAAGCTCAAGTGAAAAATATGATATTGGGCCACTGTGCTTCATTGCCACAACCTTGGTATAAAGTTTGGTTTTCATTATTATTATTTTTAATTATTACTATTATCATCATATCATCCGCCAATTATTTATGTGTGACTTTTAAATCTACATGCCACTTTTTATTTAAATGTAAGTATCACAAATATGATTTTTTACAGATAACTTTTTAATAAAGGTGGCTTTTTAATTTTTATGCAACTCTTTATAGTAACTTAAATGTGAGTTTTTTCTTCTATACGCGACTTTTTAACTTCTATATGTATTTTTTCTACATATATAATTTTATAACAAATGTGAATTTTTTAACTTTTTGCGTGACTTTTTAAAGCATAACACAAATATGATTTTTAAATTTTTGTATGTGACTTTTCTACATATAACTTTTTAATAAATATGACTTTTAATTTTTATCTGACTTTTTTATAGTTACTTAGATGTGACTGTTTTCTTATATGAGCAGCTTTGAACAAATGTGAGTTTTTTAGTTTTTATGTGACTTTTCTACAATAAGACAAACGTGACCTTTTAATATATGTGACTTTTTTTAACTTTTATGTGTGACTTTTTAAGGAATCATATAAATGTGATTTTTAAATTTTTGGAACTTGTTTTTGTGGTAGTATTCTAAAGACCCCATTTGAAACTAAAAAAATTTAGTAAAGTTAAATGGGATATCAATTATGGCCCATTGCAATTATTACAGTGTTATTCATGTTTTTGTTTAGGGTCTCTTGAATAATACAAGGGTTTCAAAATCAGTTTCAAAAAATCTAGGAGCAATTGCAACATTCTGAAATTTCAGGTGCTGTATAATAACGCAACATAAAAATCAACGCCTTCAAAAAACACGCACAAACACACACTAAAATCGCGTGAAAGAGCAATTCCTAGCAACTCCAAAGAAGAATCAATGAAGATGAAAGAAATTGAACAATCCGGCCACTGACAATCAATCTCCATCTTCAACAACATAAAAAATCCACAAAACATAAGCAGTTCAACTGATTTCTTCTGCAAAAAAACGCGATTCAACTAGCATAGGAACGTATGTAATATTACATTCCACCACTCTATTCAATTTGGGGAAACTATAAGATGATACAATACAGAGATTTAATACATATAATGAAACAAAATTCTGGATTTACTAAATCTTACCAATTCAATCATAACACATAGTATCTATAATCTTTTAATTGTGGCTGAAATTCTACATAACATATAGAACATAAGCATAGGAATTTACAGTATTCTGTTCTATTATCTACGAAAATATACCAATAGATAATAATGCTGGAATTACTGACAATTCATAACAACGCATATGAATTGTGATTCCTGACAGTGAGTGATTTTGGAATGATATTGTTAATGAAATCAAACTGAATATATGTAGCTTATAATTATTTATGTGAACATATATCTTTACTGAATTCAATGTCATTTTTATGCAGCCATTTGCAGTGATATTGTTAATGAAATCCCTCTCAATACATTCATGTTTAATGAATTTAATATCAGTTTTTTGCAGCCATTTGCAATGATATTGTTAATGAAATCCCTCTCAATACATGTAACTTGTATATTGAATTCAATATTAATTTTTTTTATAAGGATTGGAGGATACTGGAATAATAAAAACGAGTACATAGGTGGAAAGATATTCGGTATAGTAGTACAAGTCAACTACACCTACAGCCCGCTGATTCAAGCCATTTGGGCAGACATAAAGATAGAACAAATATAAAATGAAATAATAGTCAAGTACAACATTGGAGAAGAGCTATCACCTGTCACAATTACCTGCAATAGCAGCTTCTTCTGCTATTTAAAAACCTCTAGAAAATGCACACATACCTAACAGTATACCCATTGTGTATTGAGGTTAATAACACACAAGATATAACCCCAAATAAACAAATCACAAATCAAGACTTTAGCATAGATGAAGCTCCACTGCCTCTACAGCAAATCGTGATTGATATATATAATACAGTTCAGTACAATCCTTTAATAGTTGAACTAGAACTTGAAATCATCACAAAACCTTCTCCAGACAACTTGCAAAAGGGTTGTGTTTATCACAACATAATAGTTCTGAAGATGAGCTTATCTCCACATGCAATAAAAAACTGCTTCTAATTCAAAGTTAGAAGATCTAATAAGAAAGAATACGTCATCAAGCGTCCTACTTCAAAATGCAACTGGATATTTAGATCATCAAGACTTGGACAGACATATATATTGTGCATAAGAGAGGTTGGAGACTATCACACATTCCCTGTACATAGTAACTATGCTGGTCATAGGCAGTTAACAAGTTCAATTGTTGATGCAACAATTCAGTGTAAGTTCACTACAAGCGAAACACATTACAACACAAATGATGTACAAACAGACATTATGAACAAATATCGAGTCAACATAACTTATGTCAAATCATGGAGGGGGAGAGAAATCACTTACAACAGTCCGTGGCAACCCAACACAATCTTATTAGAAACTACCAGCATACTTGTATATGCTAGAAAAATCAAACCCTGGATTTGTGACCAGAATTGAAAAGGATGACAACAACAGATTCAGATATCTCTTCCTAGCTTTGGCAGCCTCAATACAAGGTTGGGAGCATTGTGTGCCAGTTATTGTTGTAGGTGGGACATGGTTGACGGGCCTATACTGGAATGAATCTGAATATATGCAGCTTGTGGTTGTGATTGTGAACATATATATTTTACGAATTTAGTGTCAGTTTTTTGCAGCCATTTGCAATGATATTGTTAATGAAATCCCTCTCATTACATGTATGTTTAATGAATTTAATGTCAGTTTTTTACAGCCATTTGCAATGATTTGGTTAATGAAATCCCTCTCAATGCATGAAAAGGATGTAAAAAAAACTGACATTAAATTCATTAAACATACATGTAATAAACATACATGAAATCCCTCTTCAAACCCCGGATTTGTGACCAGAATTGAAAAGGATGATAACAACAAATTCAGATATCTCTTCCAAGCTTTGGCAGCCTCAATACAAAACATTGGCAAAAACAAAGTATCACTTTCAAAAACAAAAACAAAGCCTCTTCAACATTCACAACATTGGTAATAAAGTATAAAAACAGATTACGCAGCTGGTTGGTGGAATGCAACAATGTGAAGGTATCACTTTCTTAAACAGCATCTTTTAACATGATGACACCATATATCACATATTTACACCATATATCTTCAACCTGTAGGTTTTCCCAGCAAGCCAGAACATGCATGAAGTGAAAGATAATATCATTACACATACTGTTGACAGTCAGAATAAGAGTTGCAGCTGCCTGGTATTCCAAATTGGCCAAATACCATGTACACGTGCACTGGCAATCATTGGTACCCTGCAACTAGAAAACTATCAGTACTGCTCCAAGTATTGCACAAAGCGACAGTATCTAGAAACCTATCGAGGATTGTATTCCCTGTGCTGGATTAAAATGAATAGGATATACCACAACACAAACAATCACAACTAATACTCGTCCTAAATCAAAACAGAAGTTGTGGAAGGCCAACTGAGAAATGATATAGATCCTGTGCTGAGAGAAAGATGATTGTAAAGTGTAGTCAATGCCAATAAACTGGACACAACTGTAAAAGTTGCAAAGGCATGATTCCACAGGACAACAAGGCACAGGAAGCAAGAAAAAATATAAGAACATCTGATTGCTAGTACTATTCAATTTTTTTTTTCTTTTTACTACATCTTTTTAAGCACAAAAAATATGAGTTCATCTTTCTTACAATTCTTTGTATTGTTATTGCATTCCTAAAGACTTAGTTCATATTGTTTGGACATCAACTCAAGCTATAACTTTTGTTACAAATTCTCAGCATATAAATTCAATAATATTTCTGAGGTTTAGGATTATTCACAATAGTACAACAAAATTATAGAAATTATATAATATTAATAACATAAACACTGCTTATAAATCCCAAAATTGCATAAGTTATATATATTCAAATATCATCATAGAACAAGTACTTAAGCATCCAATAACAATTTAAAACTACATAAAATTTAAACAGAGACAAAACATAAATAAAACTAGATGTTTAGCACAGCAATTAACAATAACTAGTAATTTTAGGATAGATAATATCTGTCATTGTAAGCTGATACCCTAGCATATATTAGTTTGTATCATCCCCGGTTATGTTACGGCTTTTCTTTGGCAACGAACTATCATCATCGTCACCAACATTGCCACCACTTGTTCCCTCATCATGTTACCTTTTCATAGCTAGTATGCCATCTGAATCCACTTTCTGCGGCAACAGAATGTAGAAATAGAATAAAATGTTATTAACTTCCAAAAAGCCACTAAACATACGTATATATACATATATATATAATGAAAATACTTTCTAACAACCTTTGCTTGAATTCTTGAAAATCCTTCAGTCCTAAATTCACTTTCATCTTTGTGGCTGTAGATGCAGTAATGATTCCAACATTGCCTGTAAACAACATTGAAACCGTAGTATCAATTGTCTATCCTACTTTTTTAACTTAGATAATACTATATTTGACACTAAAAGCAAACCGTCAATTATTTTTCCTGTAAAGCTATAACATAATGAAACGTTTTTCATTTGGACTATTACTCGAATGCTTATGAAATACCTTTACATATTTATCGGTCAAACTGCATGAGATCTGATTTTTCCTGTAGGCATTCAATGAAGTATTCAAAACAATTCCAGTAGTGAAAGTAATTTCTGTTTTTAGTTAAACAATTTTTAATTGTTCTTAACGTATAAAATTTATTTTAAGTTTTATCTTACTCTGAATCTTCCAATTTCAACTTGACTTTTCTTCCTATCCCACTGTCAGCAGAAACATGCATTCCAGAACTGTCTGTTGTCACAATCTCCCCTATAATACATGTGAATAAATACGCTAAAAGAATTAACTTAATGCAACACTGAAAAAACAAACTTGGAAAAAGTAAGAACAACGATTCCTTTAAAAAAAAAAAAGAATACCACCAAACAAAGGTGTTTGCTCAAAATGGCCTATTTCTTGTATCTCAGCAAATGAGCAGAAATTGTAAATATTGAAAAGGAGACTTTTCTGAACTATTTAGCCAATAGAAGTATTACTTATGAAATACATACGGTGTGGATGACTCGTTATTCGATAAATGCCTACATTCTCTCTAACAGTAACATATCTTATGCAAAAAACCTAATATTCATGAATATATCTGTCAAAGTGCTCAATTAGAGAATCATCAACTATTGCTTGAATTCTAGTCCTTTCTTTGTCTACTAGAAGCACTTCTAATGTTCTTGAATTCTATTCAATCTCACCCATAGCGCATCTAAGTCCCGAAGGACTGTTTCATAGTATAACCTATACGAGACAAATCTAAACAAACCACATGATAGTAATGTGCAACCTTAATTCACGCGAACGGTCATGCAATGGAATTAAATTCGCACAATGAGCAAGTCTAATATACTTATCCCAAAGTATATCAATGTCACCACTCATGACCTCCACCAATTACGACAATCAAGGTAAACCACCTACTTAATTGAGTTTGAGTGATGCACAAATGAACCTTAATAGAATAAAGTGCCAAGCTTTATTTTTAGTTCAGGACTAATTGTTTTTGGTTGAGATATTTGTTGTACCTTCCATCCTTCCAAATGTACCCATTTAATATTATCTAGTAATGCAACGCACTTCATTACTCTTCTGAAATATAAAGTTTGTGAATAATAAGCATTATATTACTCCATAAAGTAATTGTTTGTTTACAATTAAATTAAATATACTTTATTGGGCACATACCGCAACAGATATTAGCGTATTGATCAATTTTATAAGTTGTTCTTATGGGTAGGAAATGGAAAGATTTGTTCAAGTGTTCAACTATAACCCAAATGGCATTGTATCCTTTAGTTGCTTTTAGTAATTATACGGCAAAATCCATTGGTATTTCTTCTCATTTGCATTCTAGAATTGGCAACGGTTCTAAGTTTCCTACAGGCCTTTGGTGTTCAACCTTGACTTGTTGCCCAATTATTCACTTTGTAGATCCTAGATGTAATAAGTAATTTGTTCTATGTGCTTCACTTACATGAAAAATGATATTTTACAATTAGAATTTTAACGACCATGTAATTTTGGTTGTTGAAAACCATTATCTATGACAAATTAAAATTTTTATCATAGTACATCTGCGGTGAATTAAGGCAATTTCCATTGGTTGTAGATGTAGTTCAGGGAACCACTTGTGATGGTAATTATTTGGTGCCCAAAGTAACTATATTTTGTCCAACTTGTGGCAATCAATTAATGATTTCACCAACCAATCAAGTTGTCAAGAAATAGTACGAATATATCAACCAAATTGATCCGTTGTTGTATAGATGAAAAAAATATGTCCCTAAAATTGAGAAGGCGAGCAAAATATTTACTGACATTTAATGACCATTTACATGGTTGTTGTGCGCATCGATAGCAACAACTCGATACTCAACGACACATGTAGATGGTCATAGAACAAAACAGTGAGATTGCTCAGCTATTAATGTATTGTCATTGAATGACCAATAATAAATAGTTGCAAATATTAGACCTAAGAATTGAAATGACTATTCTTCGACCACATTACACTTTTGTTTATATTTGTTGACTTCAAACAACCACCTAGTTGGCACTTTAGCCACGCTGGTTCAGCTCTAGTCAACTACTCTTTTTCTTCCTATTCCACTTGCCCTTCAAATTAGGGATTTACAAAGGTATTTATAGATCACATGTTAGTGGTTTTCAATGATTAAGATATGATTACATCGGGATAATTGAACTACTACTTATTGACACTTGGCCCTTGTACTTCCATGAGGGAGTTGGGGGTTCCTAATGGGGAATAGTTACTTACAACGGATTTGACATACCTTGGGAAAAGTGTGGCTCATTTACCAAATCAGCTCAGACTAATGGTCCATACCAGCATGTCAGTCTTTTTCTAAATGTAAGGACGGCCCGCCCTTAGACGACAAGCTGTGAACTTCGGTGAAGTGCCCTAGCCCACCATG
>CAVNYN010270785.1:0-40621 GCA_963692815.1 Nyctanthes arbor-tristis | reverse complement strand
GTTAGGCACCCCATTTTCATGTTAAATTTCTATGTCTATCTTCATTCACTCAAAACTTTATCCCTGAACTTGCATTTGACAAGCTCAACCACTTTCCGGGAGAAAAGGATGGACTGACTCAATAGGCCAACCAAGCCCCGCAGTTGAACCCCCTGATGTGATATAGATAAAATTGAACATAACCATGAATATCGAAATTATGTGTACTAATTAATTATTCTAACTGTAACATGCAAATATGAGTATTAAAAAGTATGTAATAGCAAACATGTCTTAACATTTAACAGAAAAAAGGTTGATATACGACTCATCTATCACTATATATGGAAATATAAAATCTAAGTTCACGAGCTTAATTCCCATGGTATATATTTAATAAAACATATTTCCCATCTCATAATTAAACAAAAGATCAGTCTAAAAGGTATGTCATAATCATATATGAAAATGTCTTTGTTAATACTAATCCCGGTTCAAGTCTTCTAATGGTAGAAGTCTCTATTTTTACTTAAGTGACTTTTCATTGCACCTGCTTGATATATTGCAGTACAAATGTTTTTAATGCTCAAAATACTGTTATTTTTGAAGAGAAGTGAGTAGCTATAGAAAGGCTAAGGGCTTGTTCTTTAAAGCTTTCCAGAGAAGTGATTTTTTGGAATTTGATTTTGTAGATGTGTAGTAGAAATTAGAGAGTGATTAAAGGGAAATATTAAAAATAATTTTTCATAGAGAATGCATAACTGGTACTTAAATTTTGCAGTTGACAAGCATTTTAGTTTCATTAAAGTCCAGGAAGAACAAGCTCTAAAACAGAATTTCATTATATATAGAGAACCTAACAATTTTACATATCCTATTCCACTGAGACAAAAAGAGAGCCCAAGTCACAAGACACATCCAAGATATGATAATAAAAAATTGAGTCTAGAATTCAGAAACTTAACAGCAATTAGTTTTCCATAAAAAGCCACATTTCGAATGAAAAATAAGACAGGGGAGGTCTATCACAGTTATTAAATTACCAATACATAAAAATCAAAGTGGGTGCAATACTGGCCTTGAAAACAATAATGGTCTTATGAAAATTGGCTAACAGAAAAGGCAGGGAAAAAAATCCAGTTTCCACACATAAACAAAATCATATGATACTTCAGGTTTCAGCAAACCAACAAAGCAACAAGGAGTTAACCACAATACCTTCAGCTTTTTGTTGTTTTTAGTCTCTGTGTACATTTGAATTTCAATTGCATACACTTCCAGCAATTGTGTCCCTTTCTTCTGGTCATCTGTACCATCTTCTTTTTGACAAGATTTATGAAGCTCCTTCAAAATCTAAATAAAATACACCAAATCGTGTTCATATTCCACAGCTAAAATTGGAGAAATCTTTTTTCTTCTATAGAAAACAACCTTACTCATCCGTCCATATTCACCCATATCAAACCATATCTTGCAAAGCTTCAGATTTGTCTTGAACCAGAGTCTCTGCCCTCCCCAAAAAAAAAAAAAGATGGTTGAATTCAAGAAGATATTTGATACAAATTCCAATATAATATGAAGTTCTGACCTCATTCTTTGCCTCTTCAAGAGCCTTTAGAGTGGTCTGATAAAACTCACGCAAGAGGCTGAAGTTCTGACCAGCTGATCCAGAAATGAAATCCATGATATTGTTTATGCATTTTTCACTGTAATTTCGGGTTACTGCAGACTTAATGTAAGTTAACATATCTCTATAAGCATCCATCATTTCTTTGTACTTCCCCAGCTTATAGTAGAGCTTAACAGTTTGCTTTAAAGCTTTAAATCCCCTGAAGACCCAAATAAATAAATAAATAAAAATAAAAAAGCGTTAAATCACAACAAAACTAATAAGGAAAATGCTTTTACAAACGCATCATACTTCAGTAGGTGCAGAGTTGTTAGCTTCCTGCAGCAGTTCTTTAGTTTTATGTTTTGTCTGTACATCCACTATATATGTTCCATGATTTTCATACATAAAATGAAGACATTATTTTAGAAGTAATCCATGTATAGCACGGTGTGTGTGTGTGAGAGAGAGAGAGAGAGAGAGAGAACTATGTAACTTCTCTTTTCTGTTATAACTTCTATGAATGTGCAGAACCTCTTCTAACAATGGTGATATAGAAATTTCTCGTTCATTGAAGTTGGTAAGATATTAATACATCTTACAGCAATCAAATTCCGAATATCCAGCAATAATTGATGTCAGAGAGTAAATAGTGATCAAAGCTCAGTTCTCTTTCCATAATGAGGAAGTGGAAAAAACAAATCCAAATGGCCACATAAGTGTTTCAAAGTCTTCTCTGGACCAAAACATTATTCTGAAGGATGGAGGCATATCAAGAAAAAATTAAGAGAAGTGAAATCACTAGAGGAAGTAAAAAATCAGGATAAAGAAGACAGCTCGACATGTGGGGAAAGAGAGAACGTATAAATTACTGCAGATTAAATTACATTTAGGGCAAATGTGTTGTGTTAATTCAAAGAATCATTTTATACCAGATTACCACCAAATGCTGCGAAGACACAAACAAAGCAGTAAATCAAGGAAAATGCCTTCCACAAGGGACTCATTAACTATCATCTATCAAACAACTAACCCTAGAACATTTGATATTGAAAAATACAGGACCTGTAGTATATAGAATATTCATAAGAAATCAAACAATGTGGACATCAGTGTCCATTATGATAACTGGTAAATATCAAAACATTAATCATTTCAACTATTTAGTAACTTAAATCATCTGCAAAGCCAAATAAATCATCCATTATTGGCATCAATATATTATCCATTATTGGCATCCAAGTCTTCGCTGAACCACTAATCTTTTGCCAGGAAAACATAAAATTTAGTCATAACTCACCATTCTGCCTTGTCAGGTTCCATCCGCACAACTTCTGCAAAACCCTCAAGCGCAGCTTCTGGATCTGTTTCAACTAAGCCTGCAAGCAAAAGAGAATACAACATAGTGTAAGAAAACGATCAATTGGTAGAACACATTCAAAAGGATGCACAGAAAAAATTTCAAGCTCTACAACAATGCCAAAGCATAAATCGTAAGACCCCAGCAAAAGGGTTGTTATTCTAGAAAAAATTATTCCAGACAGTTCAATCTTTTCAATCTCCCCGGCCATATATCAGTCGTTCATTTAAGGCACACCCAGAGACACAGTTGTGCACATACATAAAGTTACACACAAAACCTCAACGAACGTTAGGGTTTATGACACTCAAAGCAAAAAATTTGATCTGATAAACAATCATAACTAAACAATCAATTTCGGGAAAAATCAATAAAACCTTTTGAGTTGTAATACTGGTTCTCAATATCAACGTCCTGTTCCTCGGGCTCCTCGTCGGAATACTCGAACCCATAATCCTCCATATCTGCATCTGCAAAAATTTTAACAAAAAGGAGTTCGAAAAATCTCCCGAAAATAAAAAAATAATGGGTATCAAACATACATACATATTACATAGACTCACAGATAGAGATAGAGAATAGAGAGTGTTACCAGAACCCATTGCGGATTGATATCAAGTTCGATTTGTTTAGAACCCAAAAAATGGCTGCGATTTTCCTTTGCCAATTTGTATTGGAATGAGTTCAAGTACAGAGTTCGACAGGGAAGTTTATTTATATTTTGATGGAATAGGGATGTTTATTTTTTAATTATAATATTTATTTTATTGAAAAATAAATAATAATAATAATTACAACAACAAATAATAGTTAAAGTACTCTCAATATAACTCATAGGGCGGAGAGCTATGTGGTCTGATGGTATTCAAGTGAGATCCCACACCTTTCACTAACATTTAATTCCCTCCCCTAAAATCCTTTGTAATAATCAAATAATAATATTAATAATAATAACTCATATATTATCATAATAATAATCCATAGAATTATACATCTATGCAAGCCCAACCCTTAACATTACAATTTACAAACAAACAAAAGTTGGCCAAAACCTTTAAAAAGAAAAGAAAAGAAAAGAAAACTCATATGATCATAATCCATAGACATACATATACATACATATATATATATATGAGCACAACCGCCAACAATACTATAAACCAACATAATGTTTACCAAAACACATACAACGTGTTATTGGTAGGACTTGAACATGGGTGTTTGACAACGCCTACCAATTGCGACAAGGCCTCATTGACTAAATTCTTTTTTCCTCCATTTAAAAATATACATTTCATTTTTGTGTTCCCCTTTGAAATAAGAGTCCTTCAATGCAACAAATATTAATACATACGTATTAATAATAAACATATTTTTTTGACAATAGGGGGTAATCATCACCAGATGTCATTAATTAGATTAAAAAATATAAAGTTCAATCTAATAAACCACATGTATCGCTATATTTAATAACACAACACACTGTATGCAACATGGAATGGTGATTATTAGCATTGGTCACATTATTCTTTTTGACATATAGCCAAGAAGTCAAATGGTACAATAAATGTTAGAAAGTGTCCAGGGCGACGTTGCTTTTAAACATATGTTTCACACCTTTCGCCATAATTTAAACCCCTCTCTTCCCCCGCTCTTACACGTGTTTTTTTGCAAACCTATTTTAACAAGAAATAAAATAGAGAATAAATCATCATATCATATCATATCATATCATATCATATATAATACAACAGTTTTTAATTGAATTTAGATTCTCAATTGTAATTTTTTTGCTCTTTTACTGACACCATCATAATGTTGCACAATAATTTGGATTCAATTAGTGATTCAATTGATTTTATTTTTCAAGTTTTAAAATTTAAACTTTTCTTATTTAGATATTTATCACGAGTTTCCAATAATTTATATTAGTTTATTATTTTTTATATTCTTTTTTATTTTAGTTTCCTCATTTATAAATTTTTAGTATTTATATATAATAATGAGTTTTTACAATTTTTTATTATCCGCTACTAATACAAATTTAACGGCGAGTGACTGTTTAATTTCTCATAAATTAGTATTTTCTAGAATTATTCTTTCCGTTACTAAATTATTCGAAAATGAGCGCATTATAAACTAATTGTCTGGTATTATCTCTATTTATTTATTATTTATGTTTCTTTGATTTTCAAATTTTCCTTTACAGAGTCCTTGATAATATCAAAATAAAAAATTATTTCAGAATAATTTAGACACCTATTTCAAATAACTTATATTACAAATGAAAACTTAGTTCATAATAACTTGGAACAAATCAACTGATTTATTTATTCTTCTTTTTTTAAATAAAAATCCATTTATTTGCGTCACGCCAATAACTAAAGACACGTAATGTAATTCTATTATAATAATATATGGCTAAAATTTATTTTCTTGAGATATATGATCTAACTTGAAAATCTTTGTGACTATTTTTGAATCTTTGTTTCTATATCATTTATGCTGCAACGATTAGGTTGTACAGAATGCAAATAATTTATTTTTTAGTCTTTTTTCTCCATAGATGTGAAGCCTTCAAAATATCAATTGAATTTATGTTGTTATTTCATTTGATTTAATTATTATTATGACTATTTATTGTTTTTCGCAATTTATGTAATGAAGTTTTTTATATTAAACATTGAGAATTTCCCGTGTAATGTACGGGTTGAATACTAATTGATCGATATTTTTATTTGACAAAGATAATAATGAATTTTAGCGAAGATTTTGTTAACAAAGGGACAGGAAGTCCACAAGAAGAAAATAAACTACACAAAAAAAGAAAAATTAACCTCTCCATTACAATTATCTGATATTATTTTCCTTTTTAGGATGTCCCACATATATAGTCATTTTTATATTAAAAAATCTAACTTATATTTTTTTATGAATATATCTCTATTTAACATTTTCATTATAACTATCAATTTTGAATTTTACTCATAGAAAGGATACGTCAAGAGAGTACTTTCTTATGAGTATGAAAATTTTTATCTGAATGGGTATCGAGTGAATACAAGTGTATACCCGCCCGATACATATTATTAGACTGTTAACTAATAATATTAAATAAGTTAGATGATTTAAAAGTGAAATATAGTAAACATTAATTGAGTACATAAATAGGTAACTATTAATATAGTATTAATAAAACATTAATTTTGATGAGTCAAATACTAAATTAAAAGTGTATATTTATTATTTTTGCTATACAAATATGATAATGTGTATTTGTCTAATATTTTATTATTCATTATTATTGAACTTTTTTTAAAATTAATCTTCTCGTGCAACGCACGAATGAGAGACTAAACTTATAGTTGCAATAGTTGATTGTGATATGATTATTTATTACGATGGAAATAGAGCGGGTTAGTCATACTCTCGACCTGCTCTATGAGTCTTGAAGTCATTCAGATCCGCCCCAAACCTACAAATTCATATGGCGGGTCAAGACAAGTAGGGTTATAAGACGGGTTGGGACACAACCATGACCCACAAAAAAACTCATGAATTTTTCCCTCTTTCAATTAATGTTATGTACAACGCATTATTAATTGATGAATATAGAATAAAGCAAAACATTTATTTAGAATTTTAAAGTTCTAAACATTAACTAATATAATAATATAATTCTTTAAATTCAACAGAAAAATCTTTTCAAAAAAATAATATAATACAAAAATAAAAATAAACTACCACGAATTTAATTGTCGATTAGTCAAATTGTCATTTCTAATAAATTTTACACATTTTTCTAAATAAATTTATTAAAAATAAAAAATGTCTGGTGGGTCACGGGGTCTATGGCGTGAGTCCAACCTACCTCACACCTGCCTTGGACCCACGACGGGTCAGATAATTTTGCCTTATACTCCTTTTTTTGCCCTAAATAAGTATGACAAGTCAATCATATTAGAGGCATGTCTCTTCAAGTTTATAGATTGATGAGTCAAATTGTCATCTCTAATTATTTGACTGCTAATTATTACAACTTTTTATAGATTAGATGTGTGAATTTGTACGACGAGTTTGAAGAAAACCAGAAATATAAGCTCAGACATTTTACTACGAATATTCCATGGTAAATTATAATTCGCATATCAATTCATAATTTTATACAATACAACTGGTATATTATACTTTATTTATAAAATGATATACATACTTACACGTCAATTTTAATATGAATGTATACTATAACTCTACCCGTGTATTGTACGGGTAAATAAATTCTAGTGAGATTGAATGATGTAGCTGTGTACTCTATATGAGGGTCTTATAAAATATATTGATGTCATGAGTTTGATCAATTTTTATTTAGAACATAATTAGTTTGCAAATAGATGATTATACAAAAAAATCAATACTACCTCGATCCAACAAAGATATAAATCTATCCCTATTTTCATATAGATTTAAAAAAAGTCAATTAATATTGCTCGAAAGGTAAAATTAAAAAAAATCCTACTATAACATTTCTATTAATTTCACTTTAATAATTTTATTATTTTATTGATAATAGTACACATTAAATACAAATATATAAGAAAACTACTTCAATTACACATTTACAAGAAACGCAACCTATAATTTGAAACGGACAAAAAATGAAGACAAACATATATTTATGGAACAGAGGTATTAATAACTTGCCACATGTACACTACGGATGAACATTATTGTGTTAGAGGATTTTTTTATTATAATATAATATCAATATATCTCTTGCCACATGCATGTACGGTGAACAATCATTTGAGATACTCAAAGTATTGGAGTATTGCAAAGGAGTGCATCCTAATTTAATTAAAAAAAAAAACCCAAGATTCTGCCGTTTGAAAAAGGCTTTTGAAGATCACGAGTCTATCATAGTTTGGATAATTGGACAAGGAAAATAGGAAATGTAGCTTTCTGGTATGGTCATTAGTTACTTGTGGGATCCCTTGATAAACTCAACACTCCAATCTGATGGCAAATGGAGTGAAGATCAAACTTGTTTGATTCTCATTTTCCAATTAAAATTTTACTTATCATAAATTCGACAATTATTCAATTACAACTGAAGAGAACCCTAGTTGAGCGACATCGACGAAGCCCAATAAAGCTAAAATATGGCAAAAATCTATATATAAGAAAAGTAGCAGTGATTTCAGTATTTTTTTCGCCTAAAAAGATATTGGAATCTGAATTTTTTATTTCTTTTTTTAAATTTTATGTTGGTTTTGTTGTTTTCTATTTTTTTTAGTTTTTCTTTTCCATAGATGTTTTATAGTTGTAACCACCCACTACTAGCATACACGTTCCACAATTGTAGTTGTTTTCTTTCCCTTTTGTTTTTGTTTTTTAATTTCTCATTTGACATTAATTCAGGTGGTATAAAAACAAAAATCTAGTTGTGGTGTCGTGCTGGTAACTACCCATGCTCTCAATTTTTTTCCGTCTAATAGGCTGTTGATCCAATTAAAATTGATTTTCACAATTAAATTTATCAAATCACAACATTGTTTCAAACACTGTCCACGAATTGAAAGTTGTTATATTTTAGCGTAATCGCCTTTTAAGTATAAATACTTATTTATGCACATTTAGCATCATTTTACTATTTGTATTTTGCAGTCTGTATTTTCACATATTTCATAATTTTAGCAACCAAAATATGTCTTTTGAAACAGTTGAGTCAATGCTTTTCAAATATCATAACCATACATGATCAAATTAAATTCTTAAGGTGCGAGTCTGTTGCGAATTGGATGCTCAAATTGTATTTTTCCTATTTTTTGTAATTAAATGATTCTACAAGTGAAAATGAGAAAATGACTCTAACAAATAACTCCCAGAGAGCACATGTTGGGCAAGAACACGATCTAACTACTATTAACTATATTTCTAATGAAATACCAACTATAAAGTCCTCTCCAATTGACCTTGAAAAGAAAATTAAAATTGAAAAAGATCAAGCCTACTAATTATATCATCTACTTCGATTTAGACTAAGATTTGTTTTAAATTTATAGGGATTTTAATCACCCACAAACACTAAGTACTTTTTTTTTTGTTTCATGTATTGTTATGCATTCATTTTACTATTTAATATTTGTTTGGCTGTTTCATGATATTTCTATTTATTAGATTGTTTTCTTTAATGTATATATGTTTTATTCAATGTTGATTTTGTTATATACTTATATTTCTGTTTAGTGGATTGCTTCCTTTAATGTCTACGGATATTAACTTCCTTATTTACCATTAGAGAATTTCTTTTTAATCTTGCATATGCTCATTAGATGTATCTCAATTTATGGGTTTTTAGAGTAATTAACAAAAATTCATTTGTTAATTTATACGTATATATTAACTAATTTGCATATTTTAAACAAATTTTAATTTTGCAGCGTTTAGTTTATTTTAGAATTTTTTCATAAGTTGATTTACATCTATGTATTAACTTATGAATTTTTATCATCTATGGTGTATAGACATAAATGTTTCAACTATTATGACTTAAGACGTTATTATCAGTATAGGGAAAAGCTAAAAGCTACACCATTTACACAAGACATATAATTCCAATGTGTATACATATAATGAAAAGTTATCATACATATCAATCACAAATTAAATGATAATGAAAACGATTAAACAATGTACATTGTAAATGAAAACAATTAAAAATAATCATGTAACATGATGCTAAATTTTCATTTGCTATGTTATAATTAGCTATTTTCTTCAATGTTATTTTTAAAAATATATTATTAAGGTGACATGTACAGTCTAATTTTTAATCACTCACTATCTTCTTTAATTTAGGTAGATCGTTAACTACCCATCTTTGTAGCGGATGCATATCATCCATTAGGTATTTGAAATAATAATTATTAGAATATTTTAAGTTTTTTTACGACTATGGATAATTTCTTCCTTCTTTCTTTTCTTTTTTAACACCATTGCAAGAGTAGTATATTTCTACAAACGAGTATAACTCACTTGCCAACATTGCTAATATATAAGTTTATATGTAAAGTAAAATATAAAATCAATGTAAATATAAAACACTAAAAATATTATTCACTGGAAAAAAAAAAGGTAAGTACTAATTTTAAATTAATTATTGTTGCTATTATTGTAACATCCCACCGAAATTTAAGCGATAAATATTGTAATAACGATAGGAATGAATACTTTTTTTCATTTATGTCCTAAGATTGAAAGTTCATACTCAAATAAATTAATAACTAAGAATTGGCCAAATTATCCTATTTAATATATGGTGCTAAAATTGCTAAGTTATAAGACGTGTTATTCTTGGTGCTAGTTTTGCCAAGTTAGTAAGACACTTGTCATTTTTTCAACTTGAAATGTGCTAGTTTTGCCAATTTATTAAGACACTTGTCTTTTTTGCTTGGATTTCAATTGACATTTAACAACAATTAATTCTAAACATCTATAAAAAGGATCAACCACCAAAAGAAATTCGTCCAAAATTTAAGGAAGCCATAAAATACCAATTAAATCTCCCTAAAACATCTTCTTTGCATCTAAATAAAGCCCTCTCCATATATATATATATATATATATCGAATTCCCACTTAAAAGACATTTTGCTAGCGAAAATATCAAGATCTTAAAGGCAATTTTTCACCTAGAATCATTCAAATATTTGAGGTGAGTAATGAATGCTTTGATCCCCTTTTTCATTTAAGTTTTCATAAGTGAGTAACCGGTACTTTGATTCCTTTTTTTTTTTTTATAAAGTTTTCACAAGACAAGCATGAATTTTGATTGAAATCTTTTATGAAACGAATATGAACTTTATACATTGTTATGAAAAGAAATATTGATTCTTTGCATTTGTATCACTAGTTAATGCTTTATCCATTTTACTTTACTATGACTATACTGTGTGATCTTGGTCATTTTAGCCATGCTACGTGATCTTCGCCATGCTATGTGGTAATATGACCATGCTATGTGATTTTGGTCATTTTGAATCATTGAATTGTGTGCGCACCACCAATAGTCGCTTAACTAGCGATATGGTCCCCTTGTGCATCTAAAGATTTTGTGCATTTAATGATTTTTTCTCTTAAATGAAAGGTGAATCAGAATATTTTCTTACTCACTGAGTATGTTGTACTCACACCTCATTCCATCTAACAATCCTGTAAGTATTGAATAAATAGCTTTGTGGCCTGATCGTCCTAATGATGGAGAAGATACATGTATGTGATCGAGATTTCGGTGTGTGGCTGAGATTTCGTTGTGGGTAACCCACAAAACACTTAATTATTAGAATGCGCAGCGAAAGCGTCTCAATTCTTTTAATTGTATTTGTAAAGTCTCGCATTCGATTTTGAATCGAGATATATATATTTAAATACTTCTACTACCGATATTTTGAGACAATAAAGTAGTAAATTTGGAGACGTGACAATTATTATTTCTTTCTTTTCAATGATTTAATATTACTTCAATATATTTTATTTTGTTAGCTGTCTATGCATGTGCATCGCACGGGTATAACATTAATAAATAGAATTTATCTTGAATTCTAAAAAACCAACCAAAAAATGGAATATATTAAATTCTAGAGAAATTTTATTTTATCTATACTTTATCATATTATCATGCTTGTAAAATTGATCGCCCGCCAGATGTACACGTGGTGAGTGATAATTGGACAACCCAGATGTGAGTTGTTCTATATAATTTATACACATAAATTGTCAAATTATCACATGTCAAGTGTGTATTTGAAGAGATAATCAGTTTTGATTATCAACCAGATGTCTTGAGCGTGATCAAAACTGATTATGCCTGCATGCATATGTGGCACAGATTAGGCATGGGTGTTCGGGTTTCTGGTTTGGGTATTTGATTGACGAAGCCTAGAGCAAATATTTTAGTTCGAGTTCGGTTCAGTTTTGAAAAAGATACGCCCGTTCAGGTTCCGGCTCTAGTAACACTTTGGGTTTTGTTCGAGTTTTTCAGGTATCTAACGCATATTATATGAATACATAAACAGAAAAAAAACTTAAATGGTAAAAACAACAAAAAAATTAAATTATAAAATAATACACTTAAACGAAAGTAATAATTAGATACTAATGTAATGAAGTTAATAATTAGACACTAGCATTTGGCTACTTGGCTTTACTTATATTTTAATTTTGATTATAGTTTTACACTTTGGGTTTGAGTATTTGATTGATGAAGCCTAGAGCAAATATTTCAGTTCAGGTTCGGGTCCGGTTCGGTTTTGAAAAAGACAAGCCGTTCAGGTTCCGGCTCTGGTAACACTTTGGGTTTTGTTCGGGTTTTTCGGGTATCAAACGCATATTATATGAACACATAAATAGAAAAAAACTTAAATGGTAAAAACAACAAAAAAATTAAATTATAAAATAATACACTTAAATGAAAATAATAATTAGATACTACTGCAATGAAGTTAATAATTAGACACTAGCATTTGGCAACTTGGCTTTACTTATATTTTATTTTTAATTATATTTTTACCATAAACTTACATAATTGTCAAGTCTTAATTAAAAAACAATTTGTTTGGTACTCATTATATGACGTATATATAGAAACTAGTAAAATCTTCATAAAAAAGACAAATTCACATCTCTTATACAGATCTAGAGTTTTGTTTTTTACGTCAAGAAGATGAGTATAGTGAAGACTTGATTGTGAAATGAAAAAGATGATTTTATGGGTGGGGATAGAATTAATTAGAAATTTTAATTTAAAAATTTTGAGAATAAAAACAATATTAGAGTTTTTTCAGGCTTTTCAGATTTTAACTCAAACCCGAAGCTTGCCCAAACCCATTTCATTTCGGATTTGGTACCTAAAACCTGAAATTTTTATTCACTATCTGATTGGGTTCATGTATATTCAGGTCGGGTTTGAGTAATACGTTTGGGCTCAGGTTTTCTACCCAGGCTTAATTTAGAGGTGTACCACATATGCACCTAGGCATATTATTATCCTTGCATGGTATATAACCCCCAAAATATACAGGATAAAACATAAAAGACAAGAATTTCACCTTCAAATTGGTGTAAAATTTTCAAAATTTTCCCAAAATATTTGTTCCAAAAAAAAAAAAAAAAACTCTCTATCCATGTGACATCCATAGATACATGCGACATGTATTTAAATCCACGTGGCGTGTATCTATATATGTTATATGGTTGAGAAGTTTTTTAACAAAACTTTCTAAAATTTCTTGAAAGGGATTGGTTGCGAAGTATCCTAAAACTAGAATACAAAGACAACAATAGAAAATGGAGAGAACAATCTCGAAAGTTGGAATTTTCATTCAATGCAATTTCATGTTCTACGTTGTTTTACGATGAAGAAAATGAAGCCCTTTTATAGTGCTTGACATTTTGGAACCAATTTAGACAAAAAATTTTTAAGAACTTAAAATCCGCCTTCAAATTCTTTATGCTATGTGGGCGCACGCTTACAAGCATTGCGCCCCCAATGCTATAATTTGCTTAGCCGTACAGCCTCCCTTGTGGCTGCACGGGGATCGCAACCACAATGGGCATCATTCTCCCATTCGACTCTGTTTTCCCCGAGCTTCACTACGGCCACGCAGTTCACATGAAGAATTCATCTAGAATTTGCACAAGCGGCCCCTGCACTTCAGGTGCTGCTTCAAGTTGGTTCTCATGGTTTCTTCTTTGTATAATATAGCTCCCAAATCAATCATTCTTGGCACCATGGATCCCACTCTAACTAACTAATATGTCTTTAGCAATTGGCACTTCTACAATGATCTCAGGTCGGAACTCACCAATTTGACATTTGTAATTTGACTCTCATACTTTGGAACATTTTCTTCAAAACTAGTACAAATTGGCCCTGGAATCTCTCAGAACATGCAATTTGGGCCTCCACTTCAAAAATATCACGAGTATCAATTTCATCTTGCTCCGAGTAAAAAACTGGGGTGTCTTAATTCTCATCAACAACCATACTTTTTGAATTTTCATCAAATCTCCTCCATTCATTTTACCTCTTTATAATTTAATTACATAATGAGAACCAAACATCCAAAATGATACTACACGATGATGCTTTTATAGATGTTGTGCAAGTCCTAGTCCTATATAGCCAAGATTAAATCATTTGGACTACTCTCAGCAGAGAATTCTCTCTTTAATCATCTCGATATATATATATATCTATATCTTTATACTCGAGTTTATATTATGGTTTTTATGGGTTGAATGGAAGAATGTTAAATATAAAGACCAGACTATGAGCTGTAGCAGAGTTATTGGATTAACGGGTGATTTATTCAGATGGCTCAATATGGCTAAATCTAACATATAAAATCATCTCCATTAGTGACCCATACGTTTCTTTTCCTTTTTCTTTTTTTTTCCTCATATTTTTCAAATCTTTTACATTTTTTTTTATTTTTACATTCCATGTTTGAAGGGTATGAAACGTTTTTTTTCCATGAATTCTAGATTTAATTGTCTAAGCCAAAATATTAGTAAAATAATTATTTAAGTAACATCCTAATTATGTCATCAACGCTTTGTATTACCAAAAGTTTTTAACCAATTAGACGACCAATGTCACGCTAGATGATGGATAGATAACATGAAATATTTTGATATAAATTCATCATTGAACTTTATACATTCGATATAACATGTTAACTAGTTCCAACATTTTACTTGACCACGTGGGCACAATTTATAACACGTTACCCAAGTCCATTATAGTCTAGTCATCAATATTTCATATTTTGAAATTGAAAAGTACTAATTTAGTCATCATATCAAGCCATATAATCAAACACTTTTATTGTACCATGTGTTTTAAACATTGTCCCCCATGCCGTTATTATAGACTTTAGTTCTAACACAAAAAAGTTTGCCTTGATATATAGCCGAAATAGACAGAGATATATCGTCATATATAAAAATGACGTTAGTATTTGAGAAATTTTAACTTTTTAAAAATATTTATATGTCAAGTTAACCTTATTGATGATTTTTCGTATTAACACTCTTCACAAACCATAATTTGGCAACCGATTATGAAGCTGGCTATCGGATTTGAAATTTGAACTTTGAAAACAAATCGTCATGTCGTGACCACTAATTTTAATGAACCCATCACATCAAAATAATGTTAACAAGAATTGACAGATTGTAAAAGCTATACGTGTCTCCGATCATAATTGTTTGTTAAATGGACCCTTAATAGCCTTACATCTAACAAAGAAATATTTAAATGATTTCCTTATTATTACTATCATTATTATTGTTATTTTCTTTTTATCAGTGAATCAAGATGGAGTTCTAGTTCACAGCTACTCTTCCACTAGTAGAACATGTAGTGACAAAATGAGGTTAAGAAATATCAAAATGTGTTTTTTTTTATCACCATTTGTTAGTACCATTGTGACACGAGTAAATGATGTGATAAAATGGATTGGACACGTGACCGTAGAGAGATTAAATGTTAATTTTTTATTAAATCACATTTGCTATTAAGTTAGAGGCAGGAATATTTTCATTCAAGAACCAAAAAAAAAAAAAAAGGAAAGAAAATTACCATTTCAGTCACATGGTTGAGGGGACACTCTTGGGCAGGCAAGTGGGCTACCCAAAATATACATTATAATAATAATAATAATAATAATAATAATAAAATTTGATAGAATTATAGCATAAAAATGGGGAAAAAAAAAGAGGAAGAAGAGTCCAACTATCTCTCTTCATTATTTTGTGCGTTGCACGGAATAGAATAACTAATAAAAAATATATGATAATTTGAAAAACTAAATAATCACAATTTTATTATACACTACTTACTCATATACATATATATTTTTTGGGTAAACCCCCATATACATATACAACTAATATATATAAACAGAATTGAATTGAAATGTACAATGCTTTCACTTAGCATAAAACTAATTAAAATGTTATTAATAGAACAATACTTATAAGTAATGAAAATGAGAATGATGAGTTTTTTTAATGTAAAATTAATTTCATGTTGAGTATGGAACCTAAGAAACAATAGTAAATAGAGCATATGAAATTTATATAACTTCATAACAACCCTACACATACATTCTTATCTAATAAACATCAGTACAAGAAATCTAAGGACATATTTAGGGTGTGAATGATATTCATTTATCAGAATAAATTCTTTTCCACATTCATTCTCCACCGTATGTTCTTGGAAAATTTATTTTTTTACATTTCCTCGTACATTACTATACATTCTCCAAAAAAAATCATTATTTAGCAAATCTATTCTAAAAAAATTAAAGGAAATAACTCTCATATTACAAAAGACTCAAGAGAAGTAATACTATAATAAATGATAGATTCTATATGATTTACCCCTAAAATTAAATTTTAAGCACTTTCCGCTTTAAAAAGATTAAAAGAATTTTTTATTTTCGTTCTAAATCATCATTAAATATTATTACTATTTTATCCCCTCAATTTAAATTTTTAGCAACATATAAATTCCTAGAAAAAATAAACAGATAATAAATTAAGTAGATATACTAAACATATAGTTATAGATTTTATGATATATAGTTTATCGTATTGAATTAAAGTAAAAGTTTTGAAACTGATTTAATTTTACATAATTATTATACCTTTAATCTCACGAGTAGATACTTAGAGAAAATGAGAAGAAAGTCCCAATAAACCAAAACTTGAAATTTATTTGTTAGAACTTTAAAGAGATATTAAATCTCCGAAGATAGCCTAGAAACTAATAAAATAGATATAACAAACACTAATGGATAATAAATAGCATATTATATATAAAATAAAATAATATATAATTTTTTATATATTATTATAAAATTAAATTAAATTAAATAATAGCAAAATGTAACTAATGAATTACTATTACAATTATTATTATTGTGAAATAAAAGAAGCGTATAAAAATAGAAAAGTGGTTTTGATAGGAAACTTGTATATAACCACGATCATACTTTAATATATTATAATTATAAAATAAAATAAGCATATAAAAGTAGAATAATAGTTTTGACAGGAAAACTTGCATATAACCTGTAACACTCCGCGAAAGTTTGAAAAATTTTATTTTAACTTAAACCTTGAATAATGATTTACTATAAGGACTCGGTGAGTAATTTTACGAAACATGCTATAATAATTTGAAAACATATTTGTAATCGGCTAATAAGCCGTGATACTTGATAGGAATTTGGGGACATTCTTTTATGCTTTAATGAGGTTGAAAAAACGATTTCTTGAACTTGTATCAGCCATGTTCATTGGTTGATAATGTTACTAAAAGAAGGACCAAGGCTAATCGGGTGATGAGTATGAGACCAAAGAAATGCTTAAATAAAAATGTGATAGTATAATGGTATAGTCAAAAAGTCAAGGATTTAATTATAAAATATATTAAGTTGAAGGGTTCATTAAGTGAAAGGTAGAAAAATCTAGAGACTGCTTGGCCATTGGATTTGCTCACATGGATGGAATGAGAGAACACGACATTTTTAATAACAAGAATCCTCATGAATGTCCAATTAGAGCTATTTCTATTGGCTAGGTATTAATGCCTTATGGACAATTGGGAACCCTTTCATTGGTGGAATCTAAGGACTTTTAGAAAATAATTGGGGAAATTCGCCCATAAATTGAGGAGAACTTAGAACACCCTCAAGAAGTCTTCAAAATCATATCATTTGTCTTCCAAATAAGTCTTTCTTCACATACATATAAGACCCTACTTGGAAAGCTAATTTAGTTGAGGAATATCCAAAGATTTGAAGGTATTTGGCCACATCTAGACATCCACTAATCTTTAAAAAGGGACAAGAGCAAAGTGAGTAACTAATGTCTTGGTTTCCATTGGCATATCATCACTTTATGAAAAGAATGATTATTTGATGTCTTGTGATGATAAGAAATTGAATGTTTTCTTGCACACACATCACTAGTATTGCCCTACCCGCTTTGTAATTAATGGCTTTGAATTATTCCCATGCTATGACTTATTTCATGATCTCGGGATAAGAATGATTAGTATGGTGTCTGCTTTGATTGATAATGCTCTATGAAACTTTTGTAAGGGTCAATTGGAGTTATTGTAGATCCACGTATCATTGTATTTCCATGAGTAATTTGGCATTTGAATGATATTATTGCGCTACGGGTAGTAGGTGATTCTCGTGGTTGGGCCCTATTATGTATTTGAAAAGGTTTGTATATCTTTTACTTATTGAACTTGTAATTATAAAATGGTTTTTCTTGAAATCTTGTGGCAAATCGATACATTAGTTACTCATGTGGTACCTAGTACTCACTCAATGTTTAATTAATTTTTGTAGATATTTCATCCGCAAGGTGTTTGAAAGACAAGCCGAAACTTGGAGCGAAAACTCAAGCGGGAGTCGGATATCACAAGTAATAGAGATGGATTTGTGGGGATACTATGAGGATGCCCTACAATTTCTCATGTACTTCGACACCCCATACGAGCTTAATGTATATTGTGCCTATACTCACGCCCACCTCTATCATGACAAGTTTATATTTGATAAACCTATATTTTTCACCTAACCGATTTATTTCTCTAGAAAATTCAGGGATATTCCGGTTGTAATCAATCGTTTGCTTTATCACCGGCTCTGTTAGGACTTTAGGAATATTTTACCTAGTTTACCAACTTTCTTTTTTAGCATGTGTTTGAAGTTCTTTATTTTTTCTTTTTTTTTTCAATTTATAATTTTACCTACAACTGATTTGACATTTGATTTGATAACTATTCAATTATAACCACAAATTTCACACCTTTTTATATTCCCAATACACATCCTCTTTATAAATTCTACACTATAAAATGCACAAAAAAAGCTTCAAACACATGCTTACTCTAGGTACTTGCATATGTAAAACTTAGTATACACTATAAAAAATGACTTTTGTATGAATTGGGAGCTTATTTTCCATGTAAAGGGCTCCCAATCACATAAATCGGCAAGTTAATAATAAAATAAGTTTAGTAATAGCATTTGTCCTTTTACGCCATTTTTGATATGGCTGTGTAGTAAACAAAAGTAAAAGATAGATATCCGATTTTATTTTCTATGCTAATCATAAAATAAGAAAAGAGGCTCATAAAAGTTTATACTTGATTTAATGACGTGATAAATATAGTTATAAGGTTACTTTGGAACTTAACACTATGTGGAAATCAACTAACTAGTGAGTTTGTCCCGTTCCACGTTGTAAACATGAATTATCAACTAAGATGTTCATCCATAAAAGCAATCCACTTAATAAGAAAAATCGACAAGCAATGAGGTGTGACATAACCACTATGCTATTTTAATATATAAGATAAAATAAGACAATATATGTTTATATTATTTTACGTTGCGCTTTATTTGAACGTGCATTTAGGGATGCTTAACGAACCGCCCGCCTGTGGTTCTGCCTGTAGACGGGCCAAAGCTCGGGTTGAGCCTCAAAATTGAGGGAAGGCTCAAGCTGAGCTGGGCTGCCGAGCTCATTTGGCTCGAGCGAGCCTCCTCGTATTTATATGCTTAACAAAGTTTATATAGGAAAAATGATTTTTTATATTATATTTTTAATATTTTCTTGAAAAAAGTTAACGAGTTGAGCCAAACTTGGCTCGGCTCTGAAAAAGCTGGAGGCAAGACTGAGCCGAGATTTTAGGCTCTACAGCCGGCTCGACTTGACTCGTTTAAATCCTGACGTGCAATCTATATGCATTTGTTTTATTATATGATACAAATTGTACATTGTACTTTAAGCCAAAAAAAAAAAAAACAATTTCTCTATGCTTGCAAAATACCCAGAGTCCCTTTCAAGAAAATTCTGAAATTTTGTTGAAAAACTTCACACTCATATGACATGTTATATGGATTTAAAATACACATAATTTGAGTTTAAAATACACGTAACGTGTACGTATATTCATATACGCTACATGAGTAGAAAGTTTTTTAACAAAACTTTTGAAAAGTCAAGACCCAATTCCAAGAGTCATTTTAAAATATTTCAAAAATCCTTATAGTTATATCTTATCCTTTCATTCATGTGCAAACACATTCGAGTTCAGAACCGGCCTCCAATTTGATGCAGCCAACTCACCTGATTGATTTATTTCTCTAGAAAATTCAGGGATATTCCGATTGTAATCAATCGTTTGCTTTATCACCGGCTCTGTTAGGACTTTAGGAATATTTTACCTAGTTTACCATCTTTCTTTTTTAACATGTATTTGAAGCTCTTTATTTGTTCTCTTTTTTTTTTCAATTTATAATTTTACTTACAACTGATTTGACATTTGATTTGATAACTATTCAATTACAACCACAAATTTCACACATTTTTACATTTCCAATACGCATTCTCTTTATAAATTCTACACTATAAAATGCACAAAAAAAGCTTCAAACACATGCTTATATTTTTAAATTATCATTCGATTATTTAAATTATGTTTTGTTACATTATTTTCACAAGCTCTTTAACATGTGGTCGGCGTTGTTTCCGTAGAAAATCTCTTATTTTTGCCCCCAAACAAAGTTTTCTTAACTCCTCCATCGCGATACCTATAAAAGTTTCATCCTTCAAGAATGATAAAATAATTATGATTGCGCAAAAAGAGTTGGAAACTACTGATTTCCTTGTAAATCAACATAAGAAGGATTCGGAGAGAGAATATGACGTGATACAATCACGTACAGGTATACAATCACTATGTTTGGTAAGAATTTAAAAATAAAATGTTGTTTTTAAATAGATTTAAAATTTAAATTTTGTATAGTTGGCGTAATGTAACCATGCCATGTAGAGTTCATAATTGAAATAATATGAAAACTTACATTACATTAAAAAGATAATTTAATAGTGTGTTACTGTGTGTCTAAAATTTAAAATTTAAATTAGTGAATAAATATAGGCGGATTATAAATGATTACCAAACAATAACTTCAACAACCGAAAGCAAACGGCGTTAGGACATGTCAATTCCTTGTCAATCAACATACAAACGAAAATGCTGCGCCCAGTTGGTAGTTACAATTAAGGGCTTGTTTGGTAAGTTTTATTTTTATAATTTATAAACTCACTTTTGATGATTTGACTGTTGATTTAATAATTACTCAATAATAATCACACATTTCAACGGCCCGTTTGTGGAATTTATAAAGAGTGAAAATAAGTGGTAGAGATTTAATTAAAGTTTAAAATGTGTGGTGATTGTTGAGTAGTTGTCAAATCAATAGTAGGTGAATTTATAAATAGAAAAAAATAAACTATATTAAACGGGCTCTAAATCTCCATCACATATTTCCACTCATTATAAATTTTTTTATAAATTTAACCAAACGGCCCATAAAATCAGAGGTAAGTCAGGAACTGTAAATTTCTTTTAAAATCAGAGTCATGACAATTACGTACACAGTATATCTCGACTCATCACTTTTTAAAAGAGCAAAAAAAAAAAAAAAAAAGTAATTTTTAAACACAACCGTGGCTGCGACTGATTGAGACCCACCAATCCTCTTTTATCTTTTCTCTCTCAACAACACATCTTTTAAATAAGTGAGGTTGTTTTGTTGTTGTCAGCGCATGCGTAACCGGCCATTCATTCGTGACTTCGTAACCTGCAATTTCATGCGTTGTACCTAAATACTCTGTTGGCCCCCGCTCACCGTACGAAATACGTGGACCACCAAACTCTTCACAAATATTTTTTTATTTTAATTCTTGTAATATATTTTTGTAAAGACCCCACCTGTTTCTAATTTCTTTCCTTTTTCTAGCAAAAATTAAAAGAGTTAATTTCACAAATGATCCTCAACTTTTACACTTTTTATCAGTTGAGTTTTTAACTTTTTTAAACACTACGAATCTCCAACTTCTCATAAATTCACTTATAATATCATTTATGACATTTTTACCTTACTTTTAAATTAAAAAAATCTAAAAATATAGTAAATATAATAAAAATTAAAAAGAAAAATAAAATTTCCACCTACCTAACTAGCTACCCATTCTAGTCTTATTTATCCCTAACCTGATGGAAAATAACAAATATTTTTACCATTTATCTTTTTTGAGAAAATCTTTATTTTTTCACGTCATTTTTACAGTCGTGAGATCTTTCCACCACATCGACCTTCATTTTAACTCAATGTAAATGACAAATTTTGGTAGTTATTTCCACTAGCAAAGGAGGAAACATATAATTTGATTGCTTGTTCTTCTCACTATTATTAGAAATGATAAGAAAAAAAGAGTTTCCCTAAAAAAAAAGAAAAATAATGCAGATATTTGTCATTTTTTGTCACGTTAGAGATAAGGGTAGAACATTAACTAGGTATGTGAGAAATTTTTGTTTTCCCTTTTATTTTTTATTACTTTTACTATTTTTTAGAATTGTTTTTGTTTTTATTTAAAAAGTAAGAGTAAAAATGTTATAAATGATATTATGAGTTAAATTATGAAAGACTGAAGAGTTACGGCGTTGAAAAAAGTGAGGGACCCAATTGATATAAAATTTAAAAGTTAGGGATCCTTTGTGAAATTAAGCCTAAATAAAATTGTAACCCTTAGCCACATCATTTATTTTACAAAAGTATATACCAAGTTAATACCCTCTTTATTCGGTACTAAGTCTCGGGTATTAGATGTTTGGCACTGTAATACATTAGACAATGATGTGATAAAATACCAATTAGTAATATGACACACTTATGTTTGGTGACATAATAATACTAGACATCTAGTGCTTAATCAAATTCACTTTATTTAACTCGTATAATTCTTTAAATAAGGTAAATAAAAAGTAACCAGAGATAAACAATGATTATTAATTACCACACCTTTCACAATACATATTTTTTATCTATTTATAATTCAAACGATTCATAATCTATTTCCTAACAAGCGATTGATATTTTGACATATTTCTGTCGTCTACTGAGTAGTGAGGGATGGTTTGCAGAACAAGGACAAATGGTTGGATTAACTTGATCATTTTTAAAGGTGAAGGACCAGTTAGGTATACATTAAATGCTTTGGGGACTAATCTGACAATCTTGTCTTTGCTAGTGCAAAATATGTGAGAGTTCGTTTTAGCCGGCTTTATATAAATAAATCAAATCAATATTAAATTCACATTTTTCATTTAAAAAAAAAATTTTACACCCCTCAAGAAACTTTATTTATATTTCACATGTTGGAATAAATTTTAACTTAAAAAAACTTGGTGCTTTAATTTAGATTATAATCTGCCAGTATTATTTCATTGATTTCACTTTTTTCAAAACGTTAAAAAGTAAAAATTAAACTGTAATTATTTATTTATAATAAAAAATAACTAATAAAATAATATTATATAATAAATTATAAACCAATAAATAATCTAAGGTCTAACCAAAAAATTTTAGAGCTGCCAAGAACAAAGGTCTAAATGAGGCTGGCGACCCTTGAATCTGTTTTGACATAGACGCTGTTTGATGTCCCCTTTTGAGGTTGCTGGTATCTGCCATTTTCAGAACAGTAGGGAAATATCTGAAGGTTATTTTCCAAAAAATTCACAAATCTTAAAATCTTGAATCATTTTCACCCCTTCTGCTCTCAAGAGCCGCTTTATTTCTTCCGGATCATCAATATTTTAGCTGTATCTGCATAAAGGGATAAAGTCATAAAGGCCAGAGTTCAAGTATATCTTTTCCACCTTTTCTTTCCTTTTTTCTTCATCTTTTTAGATATTTTCAAGTCCATTTTTTCTACAGTACATTTGCATGTGCAAGTTTGGGTTTTCATAATCTTGAAATAAGAATGTTTTTCTTTGGTTCTTGAATTTAGGAATCCTTTTTCAAGTTCGGAAAGAGTTTTTACGCAGGGAGTTTTCTTAGTTCAGTTTACTTTTGAGGTGAATTAGTTTGAGAGGTTGAAAGCCCTTTTCTTTTTCACTTGAATTTGAGCAGAAATTAATTTGGTTGAATTGGGATATTTTTCCTTCTGGGTGTTTAGCTGCTGGTTTACTCTTGTGACTTGGGCTGGATCTGCAGTCTGAAGTTGAAGGTAGTTGGATCTCTCTCTCTCTCTCGACCCCAATCAATTTTGTGCTAATGATCGGGATAAGAATTTATTTGTTATTCTACTTGCTAATGTCTTTCTTTAATCTCTTGTTATATTTTAATCTGCTAGATTATAATGAATAATAATAATGATGATGACTGATGAGTTGTTATGACCCAAAAAACACACACACACACATCTCTATTAGTGGATCTGTGGATGGCGGAACTCTTTATGGCTTTTATATTGTTTATTGGGAGTTTCAATTTTTAGTTTGTAGGATTCTTTTTCAGACAGGACTACATTTATCTGTTTTTCATTTTTCACTTTCTATGTGTTGCTGCTTGTTAGAATATATATTATGAAGAAACTGCAGAACCCCATGGCTAAAAATGCAGGGCCTCTTTTATAATGGTGATCAATATGTGCTCTGCCAACTTTGAAATTATTGAACTACCAACCTAATTTATGATTGCCATATCAAGACATGTTAACAGATCTTCGACTCTTTTGATTTTTCTTTTTGAATTCTCCAACAGAAGTTTATTGGAGTAATCTGTGTGCAAATATATGACCAGGAAAAAGTTTTCAGTGGACTGGACGGAAAGTGTTAAGTCTAACACACCGGAGAAGCAAGAATGAGCCAACCCAAAATTAAGCGGAAAATTGGGAAGTATGAGGTTGGAAGGACAATTGGTGAGGGCACTTTTGCAAAAGTTAAATTTGCTAGAAACTCCGAGACTGGGCAACCTGTGGCTCTTAAGATCCTTGATAAGGAAAAGGTCCTCAAGCACAAAATAGCTGAACAGGTAAGTTTTTGATTGTTTGGTAGTTGCATGAACCTTGATTCACCCCCAGTGATCAAATTATATTTACCAATTCTGAAAGAGAATTTGTCTGGGTATCATGAAAGGGCCGTGTGATTCGTGGATTTTTTTAGCATTTTAATCATCATTAGTATTCTTTTATTGCCACTTCACTCTGTACTTTATACGTCACTGCTAGCGTCTCTTCTGCTGATAAATTGTCTCTAATGTGTTGGCACATATCCTGACAGATAAAGCGGGAGGTAGCAACAATGAAGTTGATAAAACATCCCAATGTTGTTCGTTTGTATGAGGTTGTTCACTTCCTCCCTCTCTCCTTTCCTCTTTGCACGTCTGTGGAGTTGTCCTAGATGTCTAATAATGTTGACCATGTTCAGGTGATGGCAAGCAAGACAAAGATATTTATTGTTTTAGAATTTGTCACCGGGGGAGAGCTCTTTGACAAAATTGTAAGTTGGAGAAATTTTATTGTGTGTTTAGCTACGCGTAAAATTTTCAGTTTGTAATTTTAAGATGAATATCAAAATTAAGAAATAATAATGAAGTTATTATCCCTTTCTCTCTGGCGGGCAACCTTAGTCAGCTCAGCTGTAATAGTTTTTTTAATGTGGTCTCAACTGGATAGAACTTATGCGTTGAATTTTCTCGATTTAGGTAAATCATGGACGGATGCTTGAGGAAGAAGCCAGAAAATATTTTCAGCAACTTATTAATGCTGTTGACTATTGCCATAGCAGGGGAGTCTACCACAGAGATCTGAAGGTAATTGAGTTGATTTATAGTAACATGTAAATAATGAATGAGATGGACAATTTATTTTCAGATTCACAGGCAAAATGCTAAGCTTATTCATTATTCATTCGTTTTTCTCATGTAGCCTGAAAACTTATTACTGGACGCCTCTGGAAACCTGAAAGTTTCTGACTTTGGTTTGAGTGCTCTCTCTCAGCAAATGAAGGTGAATATTGGCTTATTGCTTAAATTTTTTTTACCTCAGTTGATCTTATGCTTCAGCAGTACTCTTATAGCATGTTTATAAGGTGCACTGGACAATATTATACAAGAGATCGGAAGAGCGTCGTCTATTTGGCACTGTCATGCAAAGCATTTGAAGTCAGATGATAAAGTACAAATCCTCTTAATTTATGAAGTTGATATGTAATCTTGCTGAAAGATCTCATTAAGTTGTCAGTGTCTTCCCAAAAAGGATACCACTTGGATTTCTGAGGAGAAGCTTTAGTGCTTGTTTGATTCTTTTTTTCAAATCACATTATAATTTCACCTACCACTGATTTGACAAATGCTTATTTATACCAACAAATTTCAAACTTTCATTAAATCTACACCAGTCATTTCACCTCTTTATAATTCAAAGTCAATAATGAGAATCAAACAGCCACTTAATTGTGACGTACATTCTTTTAGGAGATATTTTTGTTTGGAAATTAGTAAATATGGCTAGAAAATCATTGCAGCCAAATGGCAATGGATGACAACAGAGTGATCAAACAAAGTGAAAATAGGGGGAAAACAAAAGTTTAAACACAAGCTGATGACAACTGTTGTTCTCTGTTGATACTAATAGACAAGATTACATCCCATTTATTTAAAAGTTTGTCGCATATTAAGGACAAGAAACGGGTAAATATGTTTTCTAGGTGCAGTTACGCTACGTTTTGTGGTTATGATGTCAAGCAGTTGAGGATTATATCACGAAGTGATCTGTATTGTAACACTTAAGGCTGCGAGTGTGAGGTGCTCAAACAGGGTAAATATAACATTCAAGTACTTTCAGGGAAAATTTTTTCTTCAACAACAACAACGAAAAAAGAAAAATATGATGACATTTAAGTTTTATTATTATCATTATAATAATAAAAATATGATCATCATCATCATATGATCATCATGATCATCATCATCATCATGGAACTCAAAACGAGAAAGAAAAATAAGAAAGAAAAATATAGATCGGAAGATCATGGAACTCAAAACGAGAACCCAGTGCATAACTATGGGCTTATGATTTTCCTCTTATTTATTTATTTATTTTAAAGGAATCTTATGATTGGTTTGTAAACCCACAATACTGCTAATTTCACTATTGAGAGAAGTTTACCTATCAGGAGTAAATAATGGAATGCAAAACACACATTTCACTGTCATTGTTCATTTGAATGTGTGATTTGGATATTTTTGGCACCAGCTATTTGCTATCTCCATCTCTCTTTTGCATTGCTTATTGGAGCAAAGTCAAATTCTTATAAAACGATTTAACAGGATGATGGTTTGCTCCATACTACCTGTGGAACTCCAAATTATGTTGCTCCAGAGGTACAATTACTAAACTATGCACTTCATTCTGGTGCACATGTGCACTTAACCCCACCAACTCCCCACCCCCACCCCCCCAAAAATACTAACTTAGCCTTCAAACGGAGTTGAAATTTGTGTAGATCCTAAATGATCGAGGCTATGATGGGGCAACTGCAGACTTGTGGTCGTGTGGAGTCATACTCTTTGTATTGCTCGCAGGTTACTTGCCTTTCGATGATTCTAATCTTATGCACCTATATAATAAAGTGAGCATTTTGACTATTAGATTGCATTAATTCTCAAGTTTTCTCCACTATCTCTTGGTAGCTTCATCTTCTCTTCTGTGGCTTTTGCAGATCTCTAATGCTGAATTCACTTGCCCTCCTTGGATATCCTTCAGTGCGAGGAAGCTGATTACTCGAATCCTGAACCCAAATCCTACAACTGTAAGCATTCTGATTTTTAATGCTGACGCAAGAGCGTACAGAAGAGGTTTTATTGTACATAAGGAATCTAAATATTTAGATCCCTAAAAGGTCATCTAATTTATCTAATTAAATCGTTAAAAAAAAGGCTCATTTCATTCTATCTGGTGACTACACTGGAAATGGTAGGAAGAGAAAAGCAAGCTTAGCATTGTGTTTTTTCTGCTTCAATTTTGAGATGTTTATTGATTATCAACCAACTTCTCTTCTGATGTGCTTCTTTTCTGTTTTATCACTGGTACATTCATCCAGCGCATTACAGTCCCTGAAATTTTGGAGGATGAATGGTTTAAGAAAGATTACAAACCACCTGTATTTGATGAGAAAGAAGATACGAATTTGGATGACGTGGAAGCTGTATTTAAGGATTCTGAGGTATGTTTGTGGATCTTATTTATCTATTAATTAATTCCTGATCATTTAATACTCACAAACTGCACTTGTATTGCTTACTATAGGAATATCACGTGACAGAGAAAAAGGAGGAGCAACCAGTGGCCATGAATGCATTTGAGTTGATTTCTATGTCAAAAGGTCTTAACCTTGGGAATCTGTTTGACTCAGAGCAGGTTGGATTTTATTTCTTTCATCACATACAAGGCTTTGCAACCTGGAATTTGTAGTTTAACTAGCCCGGTTGTGTTCTAGTTTCCACATACATGGGTCAAATAGTTGCCAACAAATGTGAGTAAAATATATGGGGTATGTCCAAAAATTCTAGTACGCTGACTTTGCCAATATCCTCTTATGGGATTGCTTCCAATTGCGATGGTTTATGTCGATGGCAGAGTATCATTGTTATATAATTAAGTAATTATTTGATATATGAGATTTGAGCAGTCCATATGTGACCATAGAAACATGACTGTGACTGTTGAAACTTGATGTAAAGCTTAAACTAGAAGTTTCTTTTGGTGCAATTTTAAAATAATGATTAAGAATTCAGGCATTCGGGTAATCCTAAGCTTCTTTGTATTCTGACCTTACTTGCAGGAATTTAAGAGGGAAACGAGGTTCACATCTAAATGCCCTGCCAATGAGATAATCAATAAAATTGAAAAAGCTGCAAAACCTCTCGGCTTTGATGTTCAGAAGAAGAATTACAAGGTAATTGAGAACTCATAAGCTTACATAGTAACTGTTTTTTCTTAAATCAACAGTGGATAGTTTTAAGTTAGTTTGATCTTGTCTACTTGAACAACAAGTGAGATTACCATTAGATACTAGCACTAAATCATTTTCCACAATTTCTCATAGATGAGGCTAGAGAATGTAAAAGCTGGAAGGAAGGGAAACCTTAATATTGCCACTGAGGTATGTTACGGAGTCCAATCAGCTGGTTTACTCGAGTTCAACCTTAGGCTTGAAACAAGTAATCCAATAATTTGTTAAAGCATACATCCTATTGAACTCTTTATGTACTTGAATCAGGTTTTTCAAGTTGCCCCTTCTCTGCATATGGTTGAAGTCAGAAAGGCAAAGGGAGATACTTTAGAGTTCCATAAGGTACCCAATCTACAGAAAATATTTCGTAGATATATATATATATTTAATTTCTTATTTTTAGAATTTTTTTTGAAATTACCATGCTTGTCAATATGGAGACACAGGAATAACATGCATAAATTTCACATCATGAATTTACTAAAATCCATCTAAATGTCAGAACTACTAGACCCTTACTAGTCTCCTACCATGGTCTTTTTTCGGTTTTCTCTTATAGAGTTGAATGTTTACTGTGTTCATTCTGTGGCTGGCAGTTATATGAGGAACGGTATTATTCTGAGGGTCTGTTCATTTTTGTTATTAGTTTCTTTAGCAGCAAGACCTATCTTCTGAAAAGTGAAGAAATAATTTTTTTTTTCTTTTTTTGTTTCTCTTAATTTTCTCCGTTTGTTTTCTGTTTGCAGTTCTACAAGAACCTTTCGACTTGCCTTGAGGATGTAGTTTGGAAAACGGAAGAGGACATGCAACAAATGAAGTAGTATTAGCTCTGCTAAGTGAAAACAACGGGTCTTAGTTTCTGGTGTCGACCGCTAATAAGCCGTATGTATATGAGCTCAATTCCTTCATGAGGAAATTTTCTTCTCCGAGGGAATTGACTGGCTGTAAATGACAATTGACAACATGCAGAGTTCTTGATGAGTTATTAAATTTTGTTCCTTGGCAAATGCAGTTTCAACTGTGTGAGGATTTTTGGGTAACCTGGTTCTGTTGAATAGACTTGTTTTCCTGTTAGGTCTGGTGCTTAGGCCCCTGACTATAGTTCGACTGTAAAGAATTTTTATTTCAAAAGGTGAACTTTACAGTTAGAATATATATACACTGCCAGACTCAGGCAATGTACTGTGCACTAAAATCACACATCAGAACTCAAAATGATGGCAACCTAAAGAATGAACCTTTTAAAGAATCCAGTAATGTTTGCAGATGGAACTTGATGTTCCTACACATTGCAAGATGATACACCTATGACACTGCACTTAGTAGGTGTAACTCACAGCAAAAATATACAATGAAGGAAAATAATTGCAATTTTCTTTTCTATTTTGGGTTTATTAAACGTATCAGTGAAAATCTAAACATATGCTACCTTGATTGTCTTCTATCTCTTGTTCTTCCATGGGGGCTAAATGTCCCGCTCAAACGATGATCCACCTTATTACTTTGCGGTGAATTCCGTAAGATATCCTTCGTCAGTTGAAGTTGTTCCAACGTCTCTAGCACCTTACCAGAAAATATGGTCGAGTCTCATAACCACACATTTACGAAAAAATTTCTTGTATAAGAACTTAAAATGTCTAAGATGAGGTCATTCAACATACCTCAACCATGGTTGGCCTGTTTTTGGCATCAGATTGGAGGCATCTTAATGCAAGGGAAGCTGCCGCCTGTGCACCCTTCTTCGGGTACTCACCTCGTAACTTGGTGTCCATGACTCTCGAAAACTGTCTGTTGTCTTTCAGGTAGGGTATCGCCCAGTCAAATAAGGTGTCTTCAGCGCCTCCAATAGTCTCGTCCCCCATTGCTCGTTTTCCCGATAACAGCTCCAAGAGAACAATTCCAAAACTGTACACATCACTCTTTGGACTTAAATGACCTGTTGCCACATATTCTGGTGCAGCATAACCCATAGTCCCCACAACTCTTGTTGAAACATGAGTTCCATCATCACTTGGACCACTCCTTGCAAGGCCAAAATCTGCAAGTTTGGCATTGAATTTCTGCATAGCTCAAGCATGAAAAATAAACCACGACAACGTTAACAGTGGACACAGAAATCAGCTTTAACAAACTCTGAACCCAAATCGAGTTTTATGTATGGTATCATACCGAATCAATAAGTACATTGGAAGCCTTCAAGTCACGGTATATCACATTGGCGTTTAGACTATGCAAGAAGGATAGCCCCCGAGCAATATCAGCTGCAACATGCATCCGCGTAGCCCAAGACAACGGTTGTACTCCCTCTGTAATAAGTTTTATACATGGTCTAACTCTCAACTTAGGAACCCAAAACATTTTCAGGAAAAAAGCTTGAAAGATCATTAATTTGACTCACTCTTAAACAGATGATTATCCAAGCATCCTTTTGGCATGAATTCGTAAACTAAAAGCCTGTGGTTCGACTCTAAGCAATACCCAATTAGCTTCACAAGATTTTCATGGTGAAGCTGGCCTAAACAGTTGAGCTCTGTCTGCGAATTTGGACAAGGTCAAGAAAAATCAAATGAAAATTGATGCAAGGAGGGAAGTATCAAGGAAAGCTTCAAGGGGATTTCTTCAACATACAAGCCATTCCCTAAGATCTTGAAAGCCTTGTAACTTGTGTTGTTTTATTGCTACAACCATGCCGCTTCCTGGTCTGCAAGGAGCTAAAGTGTTCTTATCGATCCATCCTTTAAAGACATACCCGAAGCCTCCCTCGCCAATTAGACTATCAGAACAGAAGTTGTTAGTGGCATTTTTAAGATCGGAAAAGGTGAAGGCTTTGAGGTTGCTCTTGGATCCTTTGGCATGACAGCACAAGCTGCCTGGCTGCTTTTGCTGGTTCAAAGGATCCATACCAGTGTTTGCAATATCAGCTGCTACATTATTATTACCTGTAATAATGTCAGAGATTTAGCTCTAATCCCAATCTCAAAAGCAACAAACAACTCACAAAAACGAAAAACAAAATGCACTCTGAAAATTAAACACATATCGACAGCAGTTCTTGACTTTCATGTGAGGCTTAAGTCGACTTGCTAGTTGCATATTTTTCCATAATCACAAAGAAATTTGCGAGAAAAGAAAATATATTCTAGACAGCTATATCACGGTAACTTATTTTCTCGTGAAAAATGAGTTCATGTATTTAACCCTAAGTGGAATTAACTTTCAGGAGTATGCACATGTTAAGGCTTATTCTTCCCTATATATCCTTGGGCTAATAAATTCGAACCGAGCAAAGAACATGCACTTTAGTAGCTTTTTTTCACCATAAAAAACCGGGCTACCGTTAGTCCAATACTTTGCACCGAACAAGTTTTAACTATATGCCATCCATACCAATCTGACTGCAAATATATTGATACAAAAGTAAACAACCCACATTAAACAAGAAAGTTCAAGAAACTATAGGTTTAGATTTCATACCAAGAGCCTGAATCTGATCAGAAGAAGCATGAAAGGTCTTTGCAGGAGTCCCAAAGCAAATGCCCATGTCAAAAATATCAATCGAAGGCTGGAAAACACAGGTACACAGTACAGTTGCCGAGGAAGATGATGGTGATGATGAAAATAATGCAATGGCCAGAAGAAAATAGAAGTGAAAACAATCATTTTGGGGATTCTTACATTAGTCAAAAAAAGATTTTGAGATCGAATTTTTTCAACATTGTCATGCGTTAAGGGGGGATAATATGTACAAATAACTTAGTACAAATTAATGGTACGTTGTTGACTGCAACCTCCTATATATTAATATTAATAATAAAATTGAGAATGTTCGAAGACTATTCAATGGATAGAAAGTCAGTAGGCACGCTGGGCGGGGATGGGACTGGCCGAGACGCCAGTCTTCGGGTAGATTTTTTAAATTCGATTATTATATACATATGGGATACTCTTTTGGGTCTTGTGGTTCAGAAGTTTTGGGTAACATCTGTACGAGGAAATTTGTTGAGGACCAAAGTAGCGAGGAAAATAAAATACAAACTTCCTTTCTAATATTTTCTTACTTGTGCGTGCGCACAATTACTATTTTCTCTCACTTTATCATATATTTTTTTAAATTTAAATTTAGTGAAATAAATCATATTCACAGATCTCACAAGACCTACATTTACTACACAAATCTCCACAATTAAAACTCCACTTATTCTCCCTATTACTTTACATAAAAAAAATGCATTTTTATATCTATATATTATATCTATAATATAATAGTTGGTGGCACAATTAGAATAATTTTTCCACTATTTTAATTGGCACAATTAAAATTCTATTATACTTACTTAACGTCATTAATCTCTTATTTTTATTTTTATTCAATTGATATATATTTTTTTGCATTCATATTTTAAATCCAATTATCCAATCTATCTATATATAATACAACAGATGATGTACGCAATTAGAATAATTTTTCCTGTCATTTTGGTCGGCACAATTAGAATTTTAATGTGCTTACCTCACCATGGCGTCATCAATCCCCTTTTTTCTATTTTTTATTCGATTGTCCTTTCCAAGAATATGTGGCCATAGATATTTAGGTAAATTCATGGTGTGTATAAATTTTATACATACAATATATACAAAATTTGTAAACTCACATATATTTACTTAAATGTCTCTAACTTTATCTTTTTTGAAATGCCAATTTTTGAGTATAAATTCATAGATGTGCGTACAAATTTTGTACATTTTTTTACATACAAATAACATTTCTTGAGAGGGGCTGGTCTACATTTATAACATCGCTAATGATGTGTTTATGGTGAAAGTGGCATCATTAATTTTTAAGCAATAGCTGGTGATATGGAGTGTGGTAAGCACATCACTACCTCTCCAAAAATCACATCAGCAGCTGCCGACTAGTGGTATAAGGCATAATTCTTCTAGTACCATAACAATACTTGAGTACCAACCTTCTGATAAGTGATATTTGTATATATATGGTGCATAAAACATGTTCACACACTCCCTAAAATTGTGATTTCATGTAAAATTGGATAAATGACATTTAAGTAAATACAAAGGGAGCTTTTACAAATTTTGTACGTACAAATATCATTTCTCCAAGGCGTTTTGTGCTTGATAATTTTTATGGCATAGATAATGTGAAAGCGACCGTCTAATTTTAGAAAGGGAATTTCTTAAATGGCCAAATTTTGACGTGCTAAAGACCTAAATATTCACTTTTTATTACTTGGACAAAAATGACCGTTTGGTGATAAAATGTCAATTATACCCTCCATCAAATTTACAATTCCAGTCTAACACCAACCCTAACCCGAAATCTAACCCCACCCATGTGCTCAACCCTGTTACCACGTGCACCGATATAACTTTCGACGCGCTGCGCTTGTCAAATCCCTCATTGGTGGTACCACCCACGGGATATCACATAAGTGCTGCATCACATTACTAGTAGTTTGAAAGGGGGAGGAAGGGGGATTGGGCGATGGTGGCCGGAGGTGGTGGGGAGATGGTGGTGGCTAGGGTCTCGTGGGTGGGAAAGGTGATAGTAGAAGTTATAAATTAAGGAAAGTACCAAGAGTAAAAAACTTAAAAAGGGTCATTTTTATACAAATTTTAGAAAAGGGCCGTGTGTTTGAAAATGTCAATTAACAATTGAACATTTATTGAAATTTCCTCCTTTAGAAATTCTCGCAAACATATATGCGCATACACACTTTAGAAACCCACATAACTCACGGTTGATGGGAATTGAACCTAGACCTTAGGAAATTACTAAAATAATTAAAAGACCAAAACATCCTTATTTTAATTTTAATTACTCAAATAACCAACAACCATTCTAACATGTTTGTTTGCAGTTGGACTCGACTTGTATAGCTGCACCTAGATTTTGCTGATCACACACATCTCTATAACAATATTTATTACATTTTCCAGTAACAATATACATCAATAACAAAGGAATGTTCACAACCTCCAATCAATATGTATGATCATCCACCTAAGGCTAAGAGGAACGTAAGAAAACTGATCAAAATTCTGATCAATACATGCATTACAACAAGAATACAAGATCCTAAAGGAGATGAAGGTTTGATTTTTCCGGCCAAATATAAGGAACCTTAATTCCCTTCAAAAATATGGTTTTGACACTGACATGAATAATTAGCAGAAGTTAAACTGAATCAGCAAAGACCGCCTCTTCAATGAACAATCTCGTTGCATCAAATGCTATATGCTAGCACATAAAGTTGAATCCCCCGGAGGTTACCCGAGCCTCTATGGTTGGGATATCGCAGACTGTAGTGCTCTGTTTCTAGGGTGTCAAATCTTGCAGAGTGCATGAAGAATTAAAGTTCACCTTCAATCCTTGGCCATAGGCAGCTATGAGCAGAGCCTCAGCTCGACCTGCATGATTCCAAACCCAAAGCATAACTAGGGCACACTGGAACCGAAAGAAAGATGAAGTCTGATGCATGATATTTTCTTTACCCACACAGCCACCCAAACCTAGCCGACAACCAAATCTATTGTCTCTGTCTACACTGTACATGTGGGAAGGGTTGGTTGTCTGGAAAGGAATGTCCTAAAGCTGTGTAAAGAAAGAAAAGTTTCATCAATTCTTTAGCACCAGCTTTCGTGTATCTTAAACATTTTCCCCCTCTATTTCACAAGTATTTACGTTCAGGAAACGAGGTATGAAATTTAAATGATAGGTAGAAGATCAAAAAAGAATGTGGAAAAGGTTTAGATATGCTCATATTTCATTCCTTGGTAGGCTTGAAGTAACATTGAAAGTGTTTTTTCTGATTCCACACCTTGTTGAAGTAGACAATATATTTAGGGAAAATGGATATTATTGAACAATGGGGCATTGACTTAGGGGCAAAGACACCTCCTTAATGGCATACCAGACCCAGATTCGAATCACAATCCCTTACCCACTTTCCGCATCTTGTAATAAATTTTGGTGGTTTTTTTTCCTTTCCCCTTTTCTTTGGTTGGCGGAAACCATATATCCAAGTCTGCAGTTTTTGATTGGTGTCCAAAGAGATGTTCCTTTGGGGCTGGGCCGCTGCGGCATACCAAGGACGATATTCCCACAGTCAAAACCCAACTTCATTTGCGAAATTAATCATTTAATTATTTGTACTTATTAATTCCATTAAGCAAGTTACCAGAGTCATTCAACTCAATCTCAGAAGTAATTTTAACAATGCGAAAATCTCATCCAGAGATTTCATATATCTGAATATACAAAAATATACATGGTAATAGTGTGTACTAACCATGATCTTTCTTCCTTTTCAATAAGGAAGTCAAAGAGGGAAACAGAGTGGAAGCAAGCTCCCTACTATGATCCTGTCACACAGTATCATATTCACATGTCATGTTCGAAATCGCATGGATTACTATTATATAAGATGCAAGAAAGGTAATAATCTCAATGCAGAGTATAAAAGATGTAGCTCAATGTTAACAACTGTACAGACTCATTCTATCCTGTAAAAGATCAAACATACCTTACTCGAGTGGTTCCCTGCAAGTTTAAACTCATTCTTCCACAACAATGATGGGACAGGAACAACAGAAAATCCTGAAGCAACTAAGACACCTATCCACAGTCCATATCCAAATCCACCACTCCACCAACCCTTGATGGAACAGAAAATGAATTCATATAAAAAGGGCGGAAAATGGAACACCGGGATGGAACAAAAATGCGGTAAGAGACCGAGAGTAAGTTCTCAAAAAATTGAACTAGAATATAACAAAAGAAGCAAAGTTAGAAATGAGAGACAGTGATTAAAAAGAAAAATTAAGACAAGAAAAAAAACCCAAAAATTGTCCAAATCAGACCTACTATCATTATTAGACACATGAAACAATGCGCCCTACTATCATTTGTGGACATAAGTGGTATGGATGTTTCCTCTTTTAGGTAAACAATTTGGTTTATATACATCCAAAAGAGAAGATCCTTCCTGGACATGGCGTTTAATGAGATAGAAAGAAATGGGGCTCAGAAATCCAGCAAGGCTAAATATCTTAGCAAGGAATTCCAAAAAGTAAAGACCATGCAGTCTATTAGAAGGAACATGGCTGATGTTTCAAACAAGTGAGGGATTATAATTCAACCTCTGCAGCCCTTGCCAAGGTTCAAATCTGTTGTGAGTTTAACAGGAAGAACAAAAATATGGCTAGCATGAATAAATATTCTGAAGTATTTAACACAGATAACGACAGTTATAGATGAGGGATTGTAAAGAACAAAGAGTGTAAATGGTCAACTCAACAAGTGGATGTGCAAAAAGACGACCCCTTTCTAATAAGAAGTTTCAAGTCTTTGAGAGTTGATTTTAGATGTCCATAATAATACTAAGAAGATGAGCATATCAACTCAGGAAAGAGGCAGTGCAAAGAGCAAGAAAGTAGAACGCAAGACAAGTTTTCTGCACAGTGTAACAAATATATTATGTGGTATTAAAACAGGCAGCAACTGATAAATCATAATAGTTGTGAGGAAAGTGAGAAGTGGATGATGCCACATAAAGGAAGAAGGTAGTGGTTCATGACAGAATACAAGTTAACAACGATTTCAATGACTTGAAACATGGCAAGACAGAACCTTTCCCTGCATCATTAAGGGACGCTCTCACAGGAAAGGATTAAATTAAGCACATTCTTGAGGAACCATATCAGCACAATAAGAATCTTTACCTACATTCACCAGTTACACTTAGCCTATGAGACACAAGGCTTAGAAATGCCCCATGCTTAACAGGGAAAAGGCATGCTACAAAGACACCGATACGGTAATCATCATAACCAGACAAAAAGGAAGAACAAAGCTACACAAGGCAAATGCTAACTGCAGGAAGCAACCCATAACATGGCTAATACTAATATATAACAGATTTCTGAGAGGAAAGAACAATCCTATCGTCCAACAGAGAATTCTAACCTGCTTACCGTCTTGTGGATATGGAATTGATTGCTCAATATATGCAGTCGTTCCTGAAAATAACAAAAAATTAACACATTACCTTTCAGCTTAGGATGAAGGTCCAACCGCAAAGCATATTAATATTTAACTTTTGCAGCTAAACATGAAAACAAACAAAAATAATCAGAGTTAAGTTAGCTTGCAGATTCTACCTGACCCATCCTAACAAAAAGGAATTGGATCCGCTAGTTCCCTCATTCAACAAAAGGGTATACCACTATCCCATCACCGCATACTAAATCCCGGGCTTAATAGGTATTAAACTATGAGTTTATTTGAAACAACAGGTTGAAACTGTATTCCCAGTTTTTATTCCCATTCTGCGGCATTGCAAGCTTTTTGTCAATCAGCTCAGAAAGACGTTGAGCAATTTGAGTAGATAATGTTTTGTTATTGTGATTGTAAATAACAAAACATTTACATTCACACAAATAAACAAAAAGCATTTTATCTTGTCTGATGACATACCCAACTGGGATGACTCTTTTCTTTTTCTTTTTCTTTTTGGCTGTCTTTTGTGAGATTTGCCATGTAATTCATTTTTGCATTGTACGTGAGCTGAAAAAGCATTTCTATTTTCAAGTGCACTACCAGAGTAATTAGTAATTACTTGAACAAGTTGCATGAGAAGATAAAATAGGACATCCTTGGAAAATGGTGGAAGTGCAATATACCGATAGGAGCATTAAAACTTCGAATCAACTCAACAATTGACTTTGCATCTAATCGCTTCCGCACCCTTTTCCCAATAAGTACTTTCACGTGAGGAGAATCAAATACCTAGAAGATTGGTGAAGAGAAGTTAGTGTGAAATCAAATTGGCCTCATAAAGATAAATACCATTCTGAAAATTATATTCGACACTTAGGCTACCTAGTTATGTTAAATAAAATTGGAAACAATGTAAAATAACACCAGCATTAAATTTATATGATCTGTTCCAGATATTAAAGGGGATTATGGGTCACATATAAAGTATACAGAGTATGGCTATATTCAATCTTCTCATATATGCTTGTTGATGTTCTGGCATGAATGAGCCGGGTTAGGACTTTTCAATCTATCGAGTTATGGTTTTGGGAAATATGACGTAAATACCTCTACCAGTACAAGGATCACACAAATTGGTATAATGAACGTGCAAAATTTTCTAGTCAGTAGTCAGTGTAGGAAAGAAGACATAACACTGTAACGTGATATTCATTTAGCTGTATAAAGTTGATCTAAACTATCCACTTATACTATGAAAGAAGATAAAAATGCACACATATGTCAAAGAACATTTCATACTTCTAAATCCCCATTTGACGAATTGCTGTTAGCCTGTTACAAATCCTATCTCTTCAAATGTCATGTCTTTGATGGCCCAACTATCCACGCAACTCCTGAAGCAACTATCCACACGACTCCTGAAGCAAAGGCTGACTCTTGGAAGGAACCAAGAATATCAAATCGTCAAAGCGTATTGTATAATTTCTGTTTCTCTTCATGTGCATCATTCTATTGCCATATAATTTGAAACCTAGCTTATGCAATGATAAACTTATTCTTCTTTCATTTTCAAAGTCTATCATGTGGAGATCCAGTGGTCTGTCCCTGTAGTCTTATAATTGAAGACCCGGTCACTAGTTGCGTATTTCTTTCATAGTCTTCTATGACCCACTGTGGGCTTTTGATCAATTCTCCTATGAATAAATTATATTCTTATAGAAAAATATTATCAGAGATCACGACTCAAAGATCCGTCAATGCCTAGCATTTTTTAGCCATAATCAAGCCTAGGCAACAAGAAAAAACTGCATGCGAGAACTATCATTGTATTGGGACGAATTGAACAACTGGTTAATTATCCTTGCGTATCGACCTCAAAAATAATCCCGGCCAATATTACGAAATCCAATTCGTGAAGAGAGTGACTGCCGAATGAGAACGATAAGAGTATCGCATTTTGCAGTGTGTATATATACACACACACAAGCAGAATAAGATTAATAGCCATCACCTGAGGAGAATCATCGGGTTTTAGCAGGGCCAGAGCTCCAGAAATATCCGGGTCAATACCCATGACCCATCGGGATGTTTCAGAACCGGCATTGCCAAAATCGGAGTTTCCCGAGCATTTATTTTCACTCCCACCCAAAATGGGGCAAGAAAGAGACTTCAGCCAGTCCAATTTCAGTTGCTGGGCATCGATAATCTTACTAGCTCTGGTGGAAACTTTGGGTGGCGAATTTGAGGTTGAGGGTTCAAGAAGTGCAGTTTCTGAGGCGTAGGGTTGTGTGGAGGCGAAGCGTCGGAGGGCGGTGGATGTGCGGCGGAGGAGCGTTGGCGGGAATTTGGCGGTGAGTGGCGGGGTCATGAAACGATGGGGGTTTGGAGGGAAGGAGTGGAGATGGTGGTTTGGGAGGGTTTCCATTAACACCCTGTGACTCGCATGGAATTTGGTTGGGCGCCAAATCCCCTCACCGCAATGAGAATCTCAACGAAAGCCACTCAACTTATTAATTTTGATTCCCTACCACATGTGGGTAGATTAAAGTCTACCCCTTCTACATGATATATTATGTGGCATGTCATATAGGAGGGGTAGACTTTAATCTACATGGCATGCCGCATGGTATGTCATGTAGGAGGGAGTACGTTTTAATTTACCTACATGCGGTAGGTGATCAAAACTATTATAACT